>JAWLRI010000923.1:2001019-2012389 GCA_034781795.1 Crypturellus tataupa | reverse complement strand
CCTTGAGCAATATTTGTTGGCATGTTTTTTTCTTCGTTCCTTTAAAACCATATATTTCATTTGCTAAAAAAAAAAAAAAAAAAAAAAGGTTAAAAATACCATGCAACTCACTTCATAATATACAAAAGACTTGCAAGGTTATTTTACACATTTGCATTTTAGTGTTCCAAAATGTAAAAAAAATAAAAGGAAAGGGGAAAGCGGAAAAAGATAACACTACAGTAGCAAAGACACCTCGGATCAAGCCACTGGCACAGAATTGTAGAAGAAATGTATTCATCAATTTACTGAAGTGAACAAAAGTCTGCATGAAGTTTGGAAAAGAAGATTGTGGCTCCTTGTGAACCAAAGCAGAGAAACTAAGTATAGTTAATGGATTCACATCAGAACTGCATTTCTCATACCAGTTAAAAGGGTAATGCAGTTCTAATGTCCTTCCTCTGAATCTCCTCAGCTGATGAACAAGTTAAGAACATGTTAAGGACCAAGGAGGAGCCTGAATCACTGACTTTTACCCAGGCCTTTCTTGTGCTTGAGAGAAAAAATACTGGTGATGTTATTACAACTTCAACAATTTAACATAGACTATTTGAAGAGTTTTCACCTGATCAAAACCTTACCAGGCTCTTGTATTGTCATATAAGTTCCAGTGTTAGCTGGAAACTGAACGTAGATTGAACGTTTACGTTGATGAGATGAACTCTTAGTCCTCCATAACTAAAGGGAGATTAATCAGATGGCTATGCAAAATCAGTCTCTCTTGCACCCTAAACAATAGCATCATTTGATTTAAAACAAACATATTTATATATTTTTTCAGTTAAATGGGGCAGGTTGTACTTTAATTAGATTTTTTTTTTTCATTCTGAGTGCACAAATGCAATTCTTGAAGAAACTAACCCCATTTCTCTCATTTGAGGGAGGAGATGTAAGCAAATTATAGCACGTATTTCAAGGACAAAAACTTTCAAAAGATTGACCAATCTCAATTATGTTGTTAATTCCTGAATGTGCTCATATGAAAAAAGTCATAACAAGATCCAAAGGGTTTGGCAACTGTGAGAGTGCTTCTGCACCTGGCATTGTACATGCTCTGCATTACAAGCAGGCAAAAAAGTAGAACTCTGCATTTTTCTGGAGCACTGCATCCTAGTATAGCAGTAGTAATATGTGCCATGATCAGCTTTCTTGGAAAAAAAATATCACTGAGCTTTCAGTAATATCTGTTTCAGAGGGCGACTTCAAACAAAACAAGTTCTGGTTACTATTTTGTTTCAAAGGTTGCTTTTTTTGTTCAGCTAAGGTCGCTAAACTCCAGTGGCCATAAGCACAATTTGGTAGCACTTCTTCCAGTCTGCACTTGGCTCCCCAAGGGTTAAATCTACTTCATTTGCCCACTATTGTTTAAAGAATGAGTAGATTTCTGCTGTTCTGTAGTTACAGGATTAATAGCGCTTTACAAATCCATTTAATTGAATTGACATACAGACAAAATGGTCTTATGGCTCTAATGCCAGATATACCTTTTCTTTTCTTCTTTTTTTTCTTTCTTTTTTTTTTTTTTTTTAAGAAGGATATGAAATTTTAGCTTTTAAAAACTACTAAAATTAATGGAAGATATTTATACAGCTCTAAAAACAAATATATCCTTAGAATCCAAAATGACCAGACAGATGCCTTGAGATTTTCTTCCTGTAGAAAGCAAGCTATACAGAAACCTGGGATTTGCCACTCTGGATTGTACCTATCGTGTCTCTAATCTTACATGCTGTCTGAAACTGTCCAATACCACTCAGCAGATGTCATCATTTTCCTGAGCCAAATCTTTTTCTCTTTCCTGTTCAGACTTTCCAAAACTGGGGGCGGGTTTAAGCCAAATCTCTGTTTTGAACAAAGACCTCTTGCTGAGCTGTCAATAAGGACTCCCAGGATGCCCTCATGAGTTGATCCAATACATCTCTAATGTGCACAGGTACCTCAGCCTGTACTCTCCAATTTTGAGTGATAAGGATTTTTTCATTCTGATTTTTTGCAGACAATATATTACAAGGCGCTGTCAAGTGACTATCCACTTAAAACCTATATTTTCTTGTAGCTTTCTTTGTATTAGACTATTATGAAATAATCCCAGCTATTCAAGAAAGGTTGCATCCCTAATACCGACGCTTAATATTTACAAATATATTAACATTGGGTGCTGCAGGAACCCTTGAAACATTGCACTGCAAATAAAATGTGACAAACCTTGACCATTTAACCATTTTTTCTTGTTGCCTCTGTGAGCAACTTTTAACTACAGCCTTGTTCGCTTTTGAGTATTACTCATCCATATGCTCGAATCTAACTGCATTTTGTTTTTTGTATCAGTCTTTCTAGACCTGGAAGATACCTCCTACTCAAAAAAGCACAATTATTAAAAATAAATTCTTAAACTAATTTGGATCCGATGAAAAAAAGTGAGGCGAAAATGAGTTCTCAGTTTTGGAGAGTTTGCTAACTTTACCATAAGAAAAGGTACTATGTTTCACTGAACTTCTTGGCCATATCTTTAACTTCCTTCAATGTTCCTTCAATCATATTTAAATAGACAAAATTATGCTGAACAATTTGGTCTAACGTTTCCTGTGCAGTTGGAATAATTCTTATGCATATGGCACTGAAATCATGAGCAGAAGAGTTTTATTGTCGTTTACAGATCTGAACACTGCAGACTTCATTAATGCCAAAGATGACAGTTGAGCCTGATGGGAAGCTGAAATCAATGAAAGGCAGAGACAAACATGAGCTGAAACAGCTTTGTTTTGAGCTTTCTTCTCCCTTTATCTCTGAAAATCTCCCTCACACTTATTAAGTGTGTGTAAATTATGGGATTTATGATATTTCTGGGATCACTGTAGGAAAATGGGGAATACTAGATTTTGGGGAAATAACATGGGCAAATTTTCTCCATTACTGTACAATGTGGAGAGTTTCTGGTAGGAATTTATACTTATCTGAAAGGAATTTATGGACAGTAGTATTTGCATTGCCACCATCCAACGTATTGATAATCTTGTTTTCCTCAATCTCCTGTTTGTTTCTATCTGCTGGTTGTCCTTGGCCAAACGATGCATTTCCATGGAGGGATTTACTCTGGGAGTGCTGAGACACCCAGGTCCCCCAGGGATATGGGTTGAAATATTTTGTCTCTGTTTGGTATTTATTCTCTGTTTATTGTCAGCAAAATGCAATTCAATTCACATGCCTAGTGTTTCTGTGCATTACAGTAATTCTGACAATGACTGTCACAGTCTTTAAATTCACCCAAATAAAATTAGGTTTGTTTGACAATTTCTGTTTCCCATAAATTTATGTTCATTGGTACTCCTTTGACTGTGAAAACTAATCCTGTTTTTTTTTGAGAGAGAGAAAGATTTATGATGTTCTAGGCTTATAAATATCTTGCCCTGCACGCTTGTCATTTCTGAATATTTGCACAGCACAAGCAGTCTTCCAGTCTTCTGGAGTTTCTCTGCTATCTCTGAGATTTATTACAAATCAACACTATCAAGCCAGAGATGTCAGCAACTAGCGCTTTCAGGACTTTTGTATGCAAATTTTCCCAGTTTGATGATTTCAAATGTTTATCTGTACCAAATGTTATTTAACATCTTTTTTTTCCACTATTAATAGACAATATCTATCTAGAGAGTGGGCGTCTTAATTCTTTCCAAATGTAGGAACATTTCTAAACACTTCACCTTTTTCATATGTTGGAAGAACATAAATCTTTTCATTTGGTGAATCACCTCTATTTTTCCTAAGGCTTATTCTTATTCTAATGAACTTAATAAATATTCTTATTATAGAAATCTTAGCCCATCATATTTAATTTCACTATAAATAATCTACACCCTATAACACCTACTTTTATGGGTTGATTCTGATTTAATATTTTTTATATATTGTATTTTCACAATATATAGAACGTTTTGATTCCTGTTTTAATTTCATTGCCACACAAATATTTGTTACATAGTCAGATTATCACCTTTCTTGTTTTTAGAATTATAATGTGCTATGTAATAAACTCTGTCCAAGACCTTACAAATTTTATTCACATTGTCTCCTGTCTTCTTATTAGGTGCTCATAATTCTTACTGAAAGTTTTGTTGATTTCTGTTCTAGTTAGACACTAGTAAGGCAGTATAAACTAATGGGTTAACTTCTCTAAAAGGGAGTCACACTCCATTGCTACAAATTTAGAAGGGAAGAGATTGATAAGATGCATAACAGAAAGTCATAGAAATGTGAAGGAAAGCAGTATCACCTGTCAGTCTTGGCAATTATAATTTTCTAGTTTAAGTTCAACCTCATATGCATTATTTGAATAAATCTTGGGTTTTTTTTTCTGCTACCGATATCCTAAATTTTTCCTGCCCAAGACTAACAACTTAAATAGTGGCGGAATGAATCCGTCACTAGCTTTCAGGAGCTGATGATCCCCAGCAAAACAGAGCTTATGTCACAACACTGGGTGAAAAGAAGCACATTCTACCTGGCACAATTACATCAAAATAAATATCGAGACACTTTAATAGTTATACTCCCTGCAAGCTGTTCAGAAATAAAAATGTTCTATGGTAGAGGGCCTGTATTTTCTTTTGATATGCTTGATCTGTTTTTCTGATCCCTAAAATCATGCAGAAAGAATGTAATTCACAAAGGCATATACCTAAAGATCTGTTAAAGCACTTCTGTGAGATGCCAAACTTGGATATTATACCCTCATTCTTGCAGATACTTATGAGGATGTTTAGCTTTGCACTATGTGAATAAACTCATTGAAGATATTGAAACACATGAATTTTGTTCACAGCTTGCACATTGACACATATGTAATTTAATAGTTGTACATAAAGAAAATTGTGAATAAGGCATTTTCTTTTGTATTTGCCTTTCACCTCCCCCGCCCCCCGCATTGGTTAATAATGCTTTGCAATCTCTGAATGGTTAGCAGGCTCTTCCCCTTCAGACAGACGTGGCCTCAATTCATCTTTTTTTTGACTAGAATGTATGTGATAAAATGTACCTGGGAATGAGTCTGGAAATGTACCATGTTATGTATCTGGGAATGGCAGCTAGTCAGCATGAAAACTGAGCACCTGAGCTACACCAAGCACATAAGCTCTGACCTTAACCCTTTCTACTGTTACCTTAGATCTCAATTCCTAAGGCAATCCAGAGTGAAAGGATTGCCCAGAATGAGAGCAATAGCTGACAACTCTTTTTATTTAGAAAAGTGGAGTAGTTTATTATCTCAGGAAGGAAAGAATCTTCCCAAGAGTGATCCAAGAAAGCAAGATCCCAAAGAAAAAATAATGAAATGTTCCTTTGTGACTTGGTATTCTAGTTCACATTTCCAAATGTTCCTGGTCCATTTATTGATGTTCTTACAAAATTTAGGCATTCCTAATCTCCTAATTATGCAAATTTTGTTTTTAAATAAAGTTAGTTCATTTAAAAACAAACAAGATTATAAAACTCTATCCCAAGATTGTTTCAAACAGGTATACATTCTGCACTTCTGAATCTGGACATTAGTAGAAAACAAGAAGGGAATTCATTCCCGCTAATATCAGTAAGAAGGTTAAATATTTACCTTGGGTTTCTTCATAGTGTAAATCCAACATCCAAGATAATTCTCCTTTTTAAAGTAAAAAATATTTTCAAAATAGAAAGCTGAAAAATTCCCTGTTGAGTGCATAAAAAGACCTTTAATAGACTGTAAATTAGTGAAACAACTACACTTACAGT
Source organism: Crypturellus tataupa (assembly GCA_034781795.1). Lineage (NCBI taxonomy): Eukaryota > Metazoa > Chordata > Aves > Tinamiformes > Tinamidae > Crypturellus > Crypturellus tataupa. Next base: position 2,006,593 of record JAWLRI010000923.1, on the reverse strand, counting down.
GATTCATTGTTCTTTGAATGGTTTTTCTCTAAAGCCTCCCAGGAGATTATTTCCCAAATATCCCCTCCCCTAGCACAGAAGTATGTGGAAACATTCAGGGACACCAAGATACCAGCAGGTTCACTTTCAGCACAATTAAGTTCCTAAACCAAAGGCCAGTTCCTCAGCTGATGTGAGTCACTACAGTCCTGCAGGTGTTAATGGAGTGACAGTCCTTCTGCAATTGCCCCAGTGTCAGCTGTAATCCCCAACCATGTTCCCTACGCAGCAGTGTGCTTCAGCAATCCTCAACTGTTTGGGCTATATATCCATGCAGTTGGAGAGAGAAAGTTTGGGCACAAAATATCTTCTATTTCTAATGGAAAAGTCAGTGTTTTTCCAAGATTTCTGTTTTATATGTTAATACAGAAGCCCATCCTCTCCTTCTTCTCTACGAAGAAGCTTCCATTTAAGAAACACTTTTGAATCTACATTGTGCCTGACAGCATAGAGAAAGACCTCCTTTCTTCATCAGGGATACCTCAGTTAGGGTTTCCATGCCTCACCTTCATCCGTGCTACCCCGAATCCTTGACTGGACGCAGAGAGGAGACACACTCTCAATCTCAGCTCTGCCAGCACAGGCCACTGTGCTTCCTATGTGAAACATTCTCTATGGCATACACCATTACTCGTTTCAAAATAAAAATAAATCAAGAGTCTCTCAGAGCACTTTCCTTTTTTAAATGCTTGGCAACACATCCAAATGCATATAGCATATGAAAACATGTAAATACACAGTTATAAATGTGTAGTGAAAAGCCAATTCATCTGGTAAATGCATCTTTCACTGTAATATACCTTTTTTATGGAAAGCTGTATATAATAAATATGAGTCTGGAGGATATCTCTTCCTTTTTATTTCAAAACTATTACAGTACCTGGAATCTAATCTTTGCATCTCATCAAGTTTGCAAATGTTAGTGAGGCTCTTTCTAGAGAATAACTAATACCATGTTATTTATAAAATAGCCAGAAACTAAGGGATTACATGTATTCATGGGTACTTATACCATAACATTTAAATTTGTTTGTAAAAGACATTTTGGCTAGGTATAATGTACATGAAAACTATAGTATCCTACAATAAAAACATTTTTCTTTTTATGGGAATGCAGCAATTCTTCTATTTCCCTCATGGGATTTGAATTAGTTTAGCAAAATGTAGTTTACCCATAACAGCTGCAGCCTGCACCTGTGCAGTTTCTCAGAAAATCATTAAGAATTGCATATTATTTTTTCATTGCTATGTTGTGGAGGAAATAAATGAGCAGAAAGAGGTTACTGAAACCTAATGAATAAGAAACTAACCTAATATTGAGTTGAAGAGATATTCATTTTTTTGAAGCATATAGCTAAATATATGAAAGAATCAAGTTTAAGGAGCTAAAATACCATCTTTTCACACTCTCCTCTGAATTGAAACAGCAGCTAAGCTAGATATAGAATATTGGATGCTTTCAAAGTGAAGGCATAACCAGCTTTTGTTTTCTTTTGTTAATAACAAAGGTCTTCACATCTCTTCAGACTTTAAAGGCACATACATAGTGTCTGGTGTGAAATGAAGCAGCTGGTGGGTGAATCAAACCTGCAGGGAACCACTGCTTTCAGCACCACACAGCACTCAGAATCAGCTGGGAGAGGGTGCTCGAGACCCTCAGAGCTCCGCCTTGCTGCTAATGCAAAGACATGAGAAGCAAACAAAGCCAGTCCGTGTCTCCTTCTTCCACCTGAGCAAATTCACATTTGTTTGTACATTTGTGTTTGGTTAGTTGCACTGTCAGATGGTACAAGCCAGGCCTTGGAAATCCATCTCTCCTGTTGAATTCCCAGTCTCCACTGGGGCAAAAAAAGGAGTCAATCACAGTAAATTTCTAACAGCATTCTTGTTACTGCACTTGCAACATTTTAGCATTGGTTAAAGATAGAAAGCAAAATTAAATCTTATATACTTATTTCCATCCACTCTTTTAAAGAGGTCTCTGGCAAACTGCCTAGAAAATAAACATAATAAGTGGATCCCAGATTAAAAACAAAAAAAAAAACAAAAAAAAAAAACAAGAATTTCTTCCTCTCACATGCAGATACAGTAACAATCTTTTTTTTTTCTTTTTTGGTTATTCAAATAGCTACAAAGAAATCACTTAAAATAAAACATAAAAAGAATGAATGCTATTAAAGACTGTCACTGGGCTTGACAAGTTAATGAGGGTTAGATTATGAGAGTATTATTGTTTTAGCAGAGTATTATATTCCACTCAGATTCTCCTTCTGACTTCATAGACAAAACTTGCTCAGAAATCTGTGCCAACTATTACATTAGGTTAATGGGAGCCTGACACGTGAAACAAGGCAATGCAGTCCCATTGACCTACCACGTGGGAAAGGGATATTGTGGAGTACAAATTCAGAGGGGACACTAGACAGTAGCGTACTTTTTTTTTTCTTTTGAAATGGGAGAAAAGATTGGAATCATTAATAGAATAAATAGTACTTCATTAACTAATTACTGCATACCATTAATGCACATTTATGTGCCTAAGTGAAACAGTCTTTTCCTCCCTTTTTTTTTCTTTCTGTAAAAAATATACATTACTTCCTGCAAGACCTAGCAGCTGAGAAAGTCTCCTAAGGACCTTGTGCTTTCCCTTGTACTTCCCTGAGGATCGGAAGAAAGGTATCTGTTGTCCTTCCTTACCTTACTAGGCTAGTGTAATGCTTTTGAGACAAGGCACAGGCACAACAGCACATCTAAAACCAGCTAATTTAATTAAGTTCAGGACAAACCAGCCAGCACCACAATCACCTTTGTTCATAACCCCAGCTGTGGCTTTGCAGCCATTTTGTGACTAATGTCACAGAATGCAGAGATTTGCATGGAGATGACTGAAGTCTGAAGGGGTTTATAACCACAATTTGAATTCCAGTGGCAGTAAAGCTGGATTGCCTGAACTTCCCACCTAGCTCAGGCCCCACAAAACACACTCTGCCTGTGCCTCAGCACCGGGTCTGGAGGATGTCCCTGCAAGCAGCGCCACATGGGCCGTATCTGCAGCCTCTGTCGTGTTGCAGGGGCTGCCTGGCAGGGAGTGAATTAGGGACATTTTACTGAAGCAGCTTGGCTTGCTTCTTCCAATACTGGTGGTTTCAGATCCCGTTTTGGTTATGTGACGTCGGCCCCATTGCTAATCGCAATTTTTAAATTTTACTTTAGCTCAAAACCTACATCCTAATCACTCTCTCCTTTGATATTTAGCAGTAGAAAGGATGAAAAGGCAGATTGTCCCTTCCAGAAACAGTGGCTGGCAGCTGCATTCCTTATATGCCCTGCTGAGGGTCTCCAAAGTTCCCTGCTCCAGAGGGGGCAGACGGCATCCTATTGCTGCAACTGTGTCATTCACAGTGGGACAGAGACTGCTCTAGGTGATGTTCCTGCATTTTAGTGAGCTTCGTTTTCAATTGCCCTTTCAATATGTCTATTTGTGGCTTTTGCTGGTGGGATGTTCTGCTTTTCCCTCGGTGTCTGTTACTGTAGTCATTGTGAATGGTTATAGCATATACTGTGCTTAGCTCCATGCTGTGTCTTTGCTATATGTAGCTGCTCTGCCTCATGGCTAATACCCATTACTTTCAGTTTGCTCTTTAATTGTCTCAGCTAAATCACTAACTCTTCTGTCCTCTCCCTGGCATTTACCTTTCCTTACCTCTCTGCTGCACCTACACAAGGGGCTGCTCACTTCCCCCTTGTGCACAAGATCACTTGTGCCTCCTCACGCTCCTCGTCTCTCCTTTTCACTAGGCACAAGTGGGCTTTTGTTGTCATAGCTGAGATCAAGGGACTTGAGCCAATTTCTACAACCCTTAATCAATGACTTTCAGGACAGTCACTTTATTAAAGAGTATGAAGCTAGGATCTATAATGCCTGACAGCACATATGAAGCTTGCTGTATCCAGAAAGAAGTCTCCATTATTCTTCCAAGTAATGGGCCTGCTTTCTGATTTAAATATATATACACATATATATGTATTTTCCTATGATGTCACTTGTTCTTACCCTTTTCCACATCCCAATAACTTCCAAAACCTAGTATCAGGGAATATAGAATAATATTCTAAGTTTAACATTTTAAAGAGTGTATATGAATCCCTCATCATGTGCTTTTACGGTGATTTTGTGCTGTGCTAACTGTACTTGCTTACGTTTGCAAGAAAAGAATAATTCATTTCTGGGAAAAAAAAAAAGAATCTTTTTTAGGAATATATGAGTATGAATACAGATTAGATACCAAGGTAAAAAATAACCTAGAGATGATGAAAAAATCTTTGGTAAATGAGTGTCATCTAACTTTGAGGCAAAGGTAATTATTAATGGCAAAATTTGACTGAACTATATGGAGCAAAGATTTATGAATGGAACTATATGTGTGGCAAAACCAATTTCACCTGCTTTTGTAGGAGAACTTGGACTTTCAAGCTGTGTCTGGGCAAAGAGCCATTCTGAAAGGCTTTTAAATCATGTCAACAGAATGCATATAAAGCAAAAATGTGAAACACTGGTGTACTAGGTACAGCAAATACTCATGCTTTGCACAATATCCCATTTTGTCACAACGCTGTGATATTTTTCACCTACATAAAGTATTTCAAAATGGTAGCTCAAGCCCATGTAAACTTTTCCTACAAACTGCAGTTTGATCCACTTCGCCTTGGCAGCAGCATTTGTTTAATCAACCTGCACTGACATTTTGTGAAAGACACTCGTGCATTCGTGTCCTGAGATCGTGACCTCTCTGAGCTTTATTCTTGTTTGATCATTGCTCCAACGTGCCCCCCACCCCTTTGCTCCTTAAGCTATGCTCCGTGTTTTTTACTGATGGTATTTAAGCTGACATAGCAGCCAAAATGACAAGCAAACAAAGACAGAGAAGCCCCTCTGCTTACAGCCAGCTTCATCCTTGACAGTTTGACCTTGTCCTGCTAATTTTAACTGTCATGCCATTTGGATTTGAGAGCCAAAGCACACATGAAATCAGTAATACAGAAATATTGTTCACATTTTGCCCATGCCACTCTTTACAAGGAGAAAAGGTGGACAGAAATCATGCTGTTCAGTCAGGTTTGAGGATCAGGAGGTCATTTTGCCAAGAGATGTATTCACATGGAAAAAATGCTATTAAGTTTCAGTCTGCGCAATAAGTTTATCAGACTACAAAGTGGATTTAGATCTTTTTTAGTAAAAAATGGTAACTGTAGTGCTATCAGCAATAGTAGTTTCTACAGATCCCTCTGATGGCTGAAATACACTTTAATTCGGCATTGATAGATATATAAGGAAGTTTTATTTATTTATTTATGACGCGAATTATTAAAAAAAAAAGTAAAAGACGGAAGGAAAGGAAGGAAGGAGAAGGAAGGAGAAGGAAGGAGAAGGAAGGAGAAGGAAGGAAGGAAGGAAGGAAGGAAGGAAGGAAAGGAAAGGAAAGGAAAGGAAAGGAAAGGAAAGGAAAGGAAAGGAAAGGAAAGGAAAGGAAAGGA
>JAWLRI010000923.1:1903944-1990825 GCA_034781795.1 Crypturellus tataupa | reverse complement strand
TGTGCCCTAGGTGGCCCTGCATGTGCAGGGGGGTTGGACTAGATGACCTCCAGAGGTCCCTTCCAACCTTAGGCATTCTATGATTCTATGAAGGAGCTGGGACAACAGCAGGGGCGGGTTGGAGCAAAGGGCTCCTGCCGAGGGCGTGATACACATTCTTCTGCTAGGACGTGTTCCACTGTGCTTTCTATTTAGCCACTGAGTGCAACAGCTGAGTAATAAAGATTTTACTAGCAGGAGAGTGATGGACTACAAAGTGTTATCACATCAAGAAACTTCAGGCTTTTCTCTTTCTGGCACAGACTCCTTTTCCCCTGTGACTCAGCTCAAATTTGCTAGGGAAGGTCATTGTCCCATCGCAAACCGAAACTGACAGGAAACACCCCTCTTTTCTCTGTTGTTCTCTACTTAACACCTGGTATAAGCAAGGTTTTTATGTGGAAAGACCAATATGGATCTAGACATGTAGATTTTCTAGATCATTCTAGAAAATATAGCAGTTTAAATAAGGAAATGATTTTGTGTGTCAAAGTAACACCAGAGATCTCATGAGTTAGCACTACTAGTGTGTATATTAGTAAATAAAATAGGTTCCTCGTGGTTTCAGTAAGTAGGGTTTTAAATCTAAATGACATCTTGTCTCGTACTAATAACAGATTTTTTTTCCCAAAGCTATTTAAGTATTTCTTGTTCAAGTTTCAGGACTCCTGAAAGTTGGTACTGTCCAATTCCTCCCTTAAGTTAAAAAACAAACCAGAAATTCCACTAATACGTAATTATCTAGGCCGTTTCCCATTGTCAGAAAAACATGACTACCTGAATGATAATCCTTTTCAGATACTCCACAGAGGAAAAATTTTGGAGTGCTTATTTACTAAATCATCCTTGCAGTATCAGTCTTTGTTTCCTAGATTTCCTAGGGCTTGGTCTAAAAGCTATTTTAGTCAACAAAATTCATATCACTGACTTAATAAGATTCAGTCAAGCTCTACTGAACACAGATATACAGCAATAAATAAAATACATGTGGCCACCTGCATTTGGCAATGAACTCAAAAAGTGAAAGAGAATAAAACACTCCATATAAATCAAGTTTGTAGTCAATAATATACTATTTTACTTTAAATCCAGTATTTTAGCTTTTTCATCTGAATGATCTTTTATCAATTTTTTATTTCTAAAAATAGTGTTTGTATTTCTTCTTAGCTTTTAAGCTTTTTTTTTCTTTTATCCAGTTCTGCTCACTGTGGGCACACATCTGATGAAACACTATGCTAACTTACTTTAGTGATAAGCCTTTGTTGCCAGAGGCAAGGAAAGATTGCCATCAAGAATGTCTGTATAAGCAACTAGTCTACACAAGACTTCAGAAAACTCTAGATCAATTTTTTGACATTTGATAAGCCCTCCATATTACTAAAGACAGGTAGGATATTTGTATACCTTTTTCTGTCCATATATATGTTTCTTAACTTGATTTTCTTTTCATATTTCTTCACTATATCTGAATATTGTCACTTCAGCATGGTGAGAAAGAGATGCAAAAAAACCCTTGTATTCAATCATGCTCATTTTACTGCAGGCCTACAGGATGTTCTTGAGTACCTAGACTAGGTTTAAATTTTTTATGCAAGAAAGGGAACTAATTGTCAGCCTAAATTTTTTCTTTATATCACATCATCCTCAGTTTTGTCCCCATGGACTATCCTAAACAATTCTTTTTCATCTTTGATTCTTATGTTCTTCAATGCCCCTAAATGATTCCTATAATGCTTCGTAAGTGTTCTTAGCCAAAGTAAGAATGTGGTATGTGTTCGGAATAGAGAAATAAATCATTAATAACATAGCCTAAAGGGTTTTGTTTCTTCCTATGAATTTTATTCAGTGGTATTATTTTAGTCATGCACTGAGCAAGAAATCAATAGACTGTGAAGTTCACATTTTTTCCTGCACCTTTATTTGTTTATTTATTCATTTATTTATTTTATTTTTTCTGGGAAATCTCAGTGGGAACTTAATAGCAGCCTTCCAATTGCTATGGAGAAGACAGAGCCTGGCTGGTCAGAGGGGTGGTGGCAGGAGGAGACAACAACAAGGTGAAACCAGGGAGGTTCTGACCAGATATCCACAAAAACTGGGTTTCCCTCTGAGTGCAGTCAAGCAGTGGGACAGGTTCTCCAGGGAGTTGTGCCATCTCTATCCGTGGAAGTTTTCAAGACTTGCCTGGGTAAAGCCGTGAGCAGCATGGTCTGATCTCAGCTTTCAACAGGAGGTTGGACTGGAGGCCAGCCCAACTTACCCTGTGCTCTGATGTGAAGCAATGAGGAAGTCACCAAGGGCTGGTGGCGGTGGTGGCAGGTCAAAGGCAGGAAAATAAATCACATCATATTTGTTTACTGAAAGTTGCTATATTTGGCTTTGACTTCTGCTAATACATCTGATGAACTTAAAAAGCAGAGAAAGAGCAAAAAATTATGAAAATAAGTTTTAATTTCTTGAAGTATAATATCAACATTAGCTTACAGTAGCTGAATAGCAGATTAAAATTCAGTATTGGAGGACAGGGAAATGTTTTAGGCTTCTTTTCCTGCTTTCTTGAAAGGTCTCTCTCAGAAATTCCCTTACTGAAGCAGGTATGCAGGTAACTCAGGCATTCAGACCTCTCTCGATGGAGCACTAGTCTTTCTTAGCCTTGCTTATTGTCAAAGTTCATTTTAAAAGATCCAGTGACCAGCTATTAAGAAGTAGCTCTAAGTCACCATTATGCATGAATTTACTGTACTAAAATATGTAGCGTACCTTCCTGGTTATGTACCATGCATTTTAATCTAGTCTGTGCTTGATCATTTGAACAATACTAATCCCTACAAGAAAAATCTAAGGAATGGCACTTTTCTTCTGAAAATGAATTGTTTTATCTCCTTCCAGATATGTTCACTGAAAGCAATGGTAAATTTTTGATTCCAGTGATAAACATGATTGAGAAGATCCATAACACCTTTAAAAACAGAGAGATCTGTTTATACAAAGATCTCCCACTTTCCAACCATACCTTGATAAATTAAGGACAACTTATAAAATACACAACAAATAGTGATTTGGTTTTTATAATGAGTTATAGTCTTAAAAATCACCACAAAAATATATTTCTATAGTGACATGCTTCTACTTTAATAAAAGTTTCCATATATTCTTAGTTTATCTGCCCAAACTAATTCCATATGATTATGAAGTTTCCTCTATCTCATTCTGCTCCCAGCAATACACACAAGAACCAGATCATTTTTTGGACTCTTTCGCCTGGCTACTTGGTTCAAACTGAGATAATTCGTCTGCCAATGGCTGAGCAAGGAGAGAATCTTCCATTTTGAGGTTGGAGTCACAGACAAGGAATGTCTGAAAACTAATATTTTGGAATATCTTGGAATGTCTATGTCTTAGCTATATATTGGAATATACCTAAGCAGTATACTGATATATTTTTAAAAGGAAGATGCTTTTTCTGCATATATCTGCATGCATATAAAGTTCAGCAAAGTACCTCTTCTGAGAACTCCTGGTTTTCTATTTTCCAAAAGCTTGGCCTGTCAATTGTATTAGCTGATCTTACAGAAAAAAAAAATATACAGGATAGCGCATCTGTCATTACACCACATACTTCCTTAGCTCACTAATAAACTGAGAGTCAGACTGAGAAGCAGTCACAGTGATTGATGGCTCACTTTAAAGCAGTGTGCTGCTAATCAGCTTGCCATGGCACCGAAAGAGTGAATGCCAGGAATGTGTGTGCATTTCTAGCAGTCCCATATGCAGCCCTTGCTACGAAATGCTTGTTTAGGGCACTGATCCTGCAAGGCCCTGGGACAACTACTCTGGAGTGCCTATTTTCCGCAACTTGTGTTCCCTTAATGTGGAATTAAATGCACTAAATCCTCAGAAAGCAACTCACTGATGCTGCAGCATCAGTGCTGCAGCATAAGTGCTAATGTGTGCATTAAATGTATTGTTCCTGGACCTTTTATAGATTTAAGGATAAATGCTTTTAACTTGGAACTGATGTCATATGATTATCTCTGAGGAGAAGAATACACCCTGTGATTGTTTCAAACTGATCACAATATGAAATCACTGAGGGAAAATGTTGATGTGCTCCCTCGATCCTAAACTAAAAACATATGGCTAAAAAGAGATTTAAAAAAATCCTAGCTTCAGTCAGGAATCTTTCACATTTTTAACTCTCATGCAAAGATGTATACATTTTAATGGTGCCATTATCCACTATGAAGGATCTGTGTAAAGACTACAGTATTTGCTTCATTTAGCATTTCAGTTTAGACTTGAAATATAAATATGTTAAAGACCAAGGCTCTCTCCTCTAAGCTCTTCTTAGTCCTCTTGACAGTGTCATAAGTTTATACAATAGGTCTCATTTATTAACAGTTTATGATTTGCTGCCATAAATACCTATGGGTCGACTGCAAAAATGTTTGATTCCTGAATTGCAATTTAATAACCAAGATATAAAGGCTATTAAAGAATATAACCTGCCAGCTAGACATACATAAATATTTAATCAGGAGTCAAGACTTCCTTAGCTTGCTGTTAACAGAAGAGCTTCTTAAAGGAACAGAAATAGAGATTTTTCAACACGTGTTATAAAATATTTCTTAAGGGCATTTTTGGTAGAGAATGGAATATATTTTGTTTTAAAGGGATTTGTATATCTACAAATACATACTATTAAATATAACTTACTTGTATTATACACAAACATAAAACAAATAATATTGTAAATAATTTTAAACCATAAGTTAATTATCTCCTTAAAAACAAATATAGTAAGGCAACTATAAGTGCACTAGCAAAGACTTTTGTTGAATTTCCTTAAGGGAAAATCAGTGTGATCCAAGAGATAGTGCATTGTCTCATGTTATTCAAACCCTGCTGTTAAGCAATATAAATGTTCTGTTCCAAGGCTCCTCAGGGACAGGGAGCTATAAAATTGGAAGGCTTTTTATATTGTCATGGATTGTAAAAGGGAATAATCTCTCTAATTTACTTGCACTAAATGAGAATTGAAAATTTATAGGGAACAAACAAAAACCAAACCTTAGTAAAATATGTAAAATCAAATGGAAAAAATACAGTCTTTCTCAGAGAAATAGCCTCTGATTTTGTTTAAAAAACACTTATTTTTTGTTTTCAACTGAAGTGCTATACCAATCTCAGGACACTCCAGGCAGTAAGAACCAGCTTTGGGCTTTCAACACCCCTTTCTTTTTATTATGGAATGTGAGTTAGAGTAGTTAGGTAGTATAAACAAGCTCTAAATCTCATTAATCTTGCTGCCCTTTCTGTTCCCAGTTGTGCAGTCTCTGATATGGCAATCATATTTTGCACTTAGGCAGCTACCATTTACTCAGAAAGAAGAATACCTTCTAATTTTAAGAACATAGAGTGAAACTGTAACAAGCACAATGCCGCCCTTACCTTCTGGCACCTATAAATTACTGTCCTTACTGTTCTGCTTCTGCGCTTTGTTCCACACACAACAAGAAATAAGAAAAACAGTGCATTTTTAGCACTGCATATGGTAAAGTAACTCTCTTGTTTCTAGAGACCAAGTGCATTTTCAATTACTTTCCTGGAGTAAATGGAGATCCTAGGCTAAACTGAACCTCCCACACAACTGTTTCAAATTTTGACAAGGGGCTGTTGAGCCGATACATCTCCACAGCGATAACGGGAAGGGATCTGAGCTCCTCCTCCCTGCTTTGAACATGACGGCAATCGTGTGAGAAGAATCACTCTAACAGGATTTCAGACCAATCTGGCAACCACCTCACAAGAAACACTAATCTCAAGAGATTTCCCACCACCTGTAGCCAAGAAACAGTGAGAAATGTTTGCAGGATTCCAGCTAGCACCTGGGAGTCTAAATCCGATCCCTGGCCTGACCAGGAGGGTGGCTGCTCTGGCCAGTTTCCCACTGCACTGGCACATGCGAGTCCCATGACAGCTTTGTGGCATCAAGAAGATAAAAGAGCAAACAACAGAAGCAATGAACAAACTCTGTTGCAGATTAAATAGCACATATTAGGCATCTTTGTTTCCAGAATATGTTTACGAAGTTATAATGGAAATGGGCTATTGCATAAATTAATAAACATATTTACAGCAACTTGGAAAGAGAATGAGCACATAGCATCACATGGTTTGTCTGAAAGTAGGTTTTGACTTTAATGTACTTCTAGTAAGGATTAATGTTAATAATAAATTGATGTTATCAATTCATGTTATCTGCAATGTGTGGTAACATACAGTCAAAAGAAATAATACACATTGTTATTGTCAGAAAATAATTTACCATGAATTATTGGATAGAGATACGCAGCTATGAATCATAATTACAATCTCACTTAATTCCACAACAGTAGAGAAAAATAAGGGGAAAATTGTTTCTAAGAAAGAAATCTCTTTCTCCAGACTGTCAGGACTTTGGTGCAGCCTTGCTCATTTGTAAACCATCATCTTATTCTGTTTGACTTGCTGAGCAGTTGTTTCAGATGAGTGAAGGGTGAAAGATTTTGTTTTACTTTGAAGGGGCAATAACAAAGACAAACAACCACCAGCATGCAGAGGGCAGTGTGAATAGATGTGTCCTAACTCAAGTCTCTGCATTTTTCAAGGCAGTTATGGCAAATGAAGCCTGAATGACATTCAAAAGAGTTCCAGGCTAGGTGGGGCACAAAAACTTTGAGGAATATTTACTCTCAATTATTAAGCCAGCATATAAGTGTTTTTTTTTTTTGTTGTTTGTTTGTTTTTCAGGAAGAGGATATTTGAGTGGGATGGGGTAGAGAATGGAACCAGGGATATCCTAAAATTAAAAGGCTGTCAGAAGAAAGATGTGGACCGTTTTGAGATTTGTAAGAAGTGGAGGGACAGCCCCAGCACACTCCAAGCACAGGCAACGCTCTGCAAGAGCAGAAAGGCAGCTACAGTCAGCAAAGCAACACCCCGTCAGCTGGGCTGGGACAGCATGCAGCTACTACATCATTTACAGCTACCACATAATTTTTCTCCTGCAGCATGCAAATAGAAAAATTCGTTATCAGTATTGCCATACCATATTACCATGCCACAAAGATAGAACTCTGCAGTTCTAGATTGAGATGTCTCTCATGCACAAATTAACTTTCAGTATGCAAAATTAGGTCTATTAAATTAGGTATACTAAGACATTGGTAGAGGTTTGGATCTCCCTGCTCTGCAGTTAATACCACAGTTAGAAACATGAAACACATCTCATCTACTGAGGATTAACACATTACATACTTGTAAAAAGCAAAGAAGCAGCTAAGCTGTGAGGAGAATATTTACCTAGCAGCTATCATCTCTTTGGTAATAGTGAAAGAGAGCACAGAAAAATAAAACTAACTAAACAGGATTTGTCTTCTGTATAATTACTTTTTTTTCCTTTGCTTTACCATGCTGTAATGTTAGTCTATCTGAGTTCCTCTCATTATATAAATTTCTCTGAGAAAAAAAATGTGAGTCAGGCAAGCTAATTCTTCATCAAGAAAATGCTTTAATTTGGAACTTAAGTATGTGTAACAAAATACTGATTCTGAAGTAATTTAACCCACCTTACCCTGCTGGAGAAAGAACATTTCAGTAAGTTGAGCAGCTACTGTAATATGTATGTGCTAAAAAATTAAATACATATGCTCTAACCCACACTAACAAAATTAATCACCAAGCTTAAACTCCCTTGAATTTTAGAAAAAATTTGTGCTCACGCCCATTCCAAGTCAGCTATAACATAGAGCAACCAAAAGGAGTTGCTTCTCTTAGTGTATGCAGATATGAGCTGTTATTTTCCCCCCAGTTTCTGCACTTGTACATATACACAATTGCTCCAACACGTCAGCTGTACCTCATTATAACTAAAACAGGTAAATTCAACTGAGCGAGATTTTCATTCTCCAGTTCTAGCCCTGCCTTTACCTGTCTACACCTGTGATAATCTTTTTTTTTCCAAGGAATGTGCCTGCAGTATCTTATACCCAGCAAAGTATTTTGAACACCTAATATGCAACCTGCAGGCTTGTAGTGTCCATCTTTCGGATGCTGTGCCTTGGCTCCTTTCCCTGGGCTAGGACACAGTCTGAGTAGGTGAAAGTCTTTTGCTAACTCAAAGTCATTTTTCCACAGTGCCCACAAATCCCATCACTTCTGCTGATCTGAGGTGTGCAAATTAGTACAGTATGCAGTACATAAAAACATACAAGAATTCTTTTAGTGGCTGGATCTCACCATTAATGAAGGTACTGAACTTTTTCTTTTAAAATAGACCATGACAAAAGAAGCAGGGAGGAGAGGAAGACAAGCCCTTTCACATCCAGACAGGGGAGCTCAATTCAGTTCCTTTTACTGCCTGAGAAGACCCATGTCTCCCCTATTTCTCCACCCTACCTTCTTACCAAAGCCTGAAATCCTAGGGTATATCGTATTTAAGTAATATTTGCCACCTATGTTGATACAGTTCAGAGCAATTTCCAAAAGTCACTGTCTTACAGAGAGACAATAACTACTGCTTGGCATTTATAGAACCACCGGAAATTGGTAGTGATGGACTTTGGAGACTATACCTAGAAAAAAAATTCTGTATTTTACTATTATATTATATTATATTTAATATATTTTCCTCCCCTTTATTGTGCACTGTCAAAAATAGAGGTGTTTCTACACAAGTGTATGCAGGAAATTTTGTGGTTGAATCCTGAGCAATGTTAAGTAAGAGCCAATGGGATTGAGAGATTTTGGACAACTCCAGCACCAGCTGACAGGGGAGCAGAAACTTTCAGAAAGGCAGGACTGGTCTGAGGCACCTAAGGATTGCCTGGATCCTTTGCTGGGTTCAGGTCCTAGTTTTTGTCAAGCAAACTCAAGTAGGGATTGCTGCAGCATTTATTTGAGGGCAAACACTGGGAGAGACATTCAGTTCTTCAGTAAGTTCTAACCTTTTCCTGTGTAAGCAAGTGCCTCGTTCTTAAACATATGTTTCTATGCATACTTTCTTAGTGCAGAGTATTAATGTCAACAAAAGGTTAATAAAACATAAGGTCTCTGGACCTTTTTTTCATGCTCTTCCGCTCCCACCTGATTTGTTTTATTACTGAAGCTGATGGTTTTCAATAGCACTTACAACAGCAGCAGAGTTTAACTCTCACTTCTTATTGAAAAAGCCAAATCAAGGGCTGAGTAATGTCTGTTACTTATCTGTTCTTTTTAAAATAAAAAGGGAAAGTTAAAAGCTGACAGGGTCATGGGTAAGAGTTATTGAAAGTCACAGCTAGCAAGCAGCTTGCAGCTGGAGAAAAAAACCTACTTCCCTTCCTTTTTATGAGTCAGTCAGGGTTTTGCTGTTCTCCAGTGGTCTTTCTTTTCTTCCCGTGTCCTTTAACAAGCACGGATGGTCTGTCATGAAATAAAGTTCATTTCTCTTGTTTTTGATAAAACGTAGCATGATCCTAGGTCTGTTCTTAGACCAAAGAATTCTGGACCTGTGTTTAAAACCTCAGACTTCTACCGAATTACTTCTTCACTCCTTTTTTTGGCACCACTACCCCCTTTAATTTCCTTGTTTTAGAAAAGGAAATAATGGACAACAATTTCATGGTAAAGTTATTTGTGATCTATAATGGAAAGAGTTGAAGCATAAATTCTTCAAGGCGTTCTAATGTTACAGTCCATAGGGGCTATGAAAAGCTGTATGGAACATACTGGAATTTAGAGATAATTTTAAAAATTATACCCTCCTTTATAGTAAAGAAACATGAAAGAACAACTCAGAGATAGATGCTTTCCCTCACACTATATGGTTAATGGATTTCTAATGCACCTAAATATGACACAGGATAAATATATATATATATATGCACACATATATACATAGTATGTTACTGATTGCTTCACAGAGGAAATAAATTGGAGAGTTCATAAAAAGAGAAAGAGGGAGAGAAATCTAAATAAAAAGATATTTATCTTTGAGCATATTTTAATGTTTTAGCAAAGCAAAGTGTAAATGATTTACTGTGACAGTAGGTAAATTTTCAATTATTAAATAAAAAATTATCTCATCTTGATTTTTAGCTAATCTCCCAAAGCCATCAATGAATAATCTCCCAGCGGACTGAGCATTGCACAAGAATTTTAAATACGTGGAAGATTTGGACAAAATAGTACTGCATTGATAAATACTGGTTCAGCATCTCTGATGCTATGTATAGTATTTGAACAAAACCTTATCCAATAAAAAATTTAAGTCCAGAATAGAATTTATGGTCAAAAAGAAAATGTTCTTCAAATAGTCAACTGGTAAAAATGAAACCAGGTCACCCTCGGGGGGAAAAAACAAAGGGGGGGGGCACAACTCATCAACTCAACACTCATCCCAGGTGGCTAACTTGGCCAAATAACAATAAATCTAATTTCATTGTAGAGTGCTAAATACCTTGTTTTCATTGTGGAGTATAATATGACATTACGTTTTTTGGTATCTAATGACTTTGCAGACAATCAAATAAATCACTTCCTGTCCATCTCCATTAAATTTATGTACTGCTAATTAGACCATTGGTAAAAACGGAGTTTGTCTTTTTCCTTTCATTCATTTATTTTTTCACAGACTGAGTCTGACAATATGGAAATATGTAAAGTGGCACAATATGAAAATGAAATGCTGATATTTTATTAGAATTATTTCAGATCTTCAGTTTTGTGTGATTTACATATTTCTCTTTGATTGTAAAGTACAGTCTCCTATAAAAGAATAATCTTTCACAACCTCCTGCCTAATAAGGGTGCAAAACATAATGTTGTACTTTGTTACTCTCCCTGAGGATAGGATGACCATAAAGCTTTTCTCTCTTATGATTCATTAGCGCGCCAGCCTTTATCTTCAGCCTTTCCACTTTTCCACTTACATCACAAAATGAAAAGATATTTACGCAAGAGATATTATTACTCACATTACAATTTAATTAATGTTGAATTAACAAGTAATTTTATTAACAAGCCTTGAATCAACATATTTGTTGTACCCTGGTGGAAATCCCCTAGAATTGATTAAAGCAGGCCTGCTGCTAAGGATTAAGAAGGTGATTTATTGACAAGAATGTCACCTTTATCTATAGGCAGGGATGTTTGTCTCAGCTGGCGTGCTCCTGGTGTGTCTCACCTCTTTCTCCCATTACCACTCTGCTCATTTCCTCCAACCAAAGTTTAAAAAGGAGGAGAAAGAATTATTTGGGAAATGTTGGAGGAGGGAGAATTGTTTCTACTTGAAGACTCACATACTTTCTTGGCCCAGTGGAAATGATAAAAAAACAACACACATATTTCAAAAAAGCATGTTTCTGATACATTTCTTTTTAAATTCCCATTTCCATGATGCACTGCTCAAAACTAAAGGCACAAGCAGGAAGTTTATTCATTTAGAAAACTTGACATGGAATGAATTGATTTCATTTGGCTTTATTCAGGGAGTTCACACAACATCGTTTCATACAGCTCTGGTGGATCTTTGTTCCTGAAAGATTCACTTTCATGGCTTGTGTTGGTGCACTGCTCAATACGCAGCACCAGTGATTCATCAAAATGCACGTCAATCAAGGGGAGATCTGTGATAACAGCATAGAGAAATATGATTATAAGCTCCTCTGAATCACAGCACTGGGTATCCTGTAAGTAAGTTTTTTTTTTTTTTTTTTTTTTGTAATAATCATTTTGATTGCATTTTGTACTGGACAAGCTAATTTCCCATAGGCTGTTTCAAGGCAATATCCAACAAAATCAGTACAAAACAAAATCAGATATGAAGGCCATTTTAAGCAGAGTAGGGAGAATCTGCCAGCTGAGCAAGTTGTCTTCTCTCTTTGATTTATAAAAATAAATCTCTTTTCACATTTTGTCCCAATTAAAAAAAAAAAAAAAAAAGAAAACCTGCTCCAATCAAAATACACTCCAGTCAAAACACATTCTGTCTATAGAGTTTAAAACACCATGTTTTTCCTCCACCCGTTTCTTAAACACATTTTTACTTGATTAACAACTTTTGTTTTTGCTCTAAAAGAAAAGCACAAAATGGAAATGGCCAATGATTTGAACTCATTTTTGTAAAGGAAATCTCTTACACAAATTTCTAATGATCATGGCAGTTCTGGAGCTGGCAAAGAAGTTAACAACTGCAGATTTCTCATACTACAGTCGAGGTGAGTGTTACTGTTGCTATTTAATAAGAACACAATCAGTTTCATTACGAGAGGCACCAATCCGTTTACAACAACAACCGGATCTATACATCAGAAATCAGCAGATGCATTTGGTCTCTACAGAGACTGTCACACCTTAAAATGAGATTTTTATTTCAGCTATGTAAGTGTAAATGTGACCAAGCAATACAACCAGTGTCAGTTTGGTACCAAGCTTACATTTCTCTTACATTTCTTACATAATGTTTTTGTTCCCTTCTTTTTTTTTTTTTTTTAATAGCTGATAAGCAAATTCTTCTGTATTTGATTTCTTAAATCCAGAGATGTTACAGAGGGGCACTAGACAGCATCTAGAAATAATATTAGCTCTGAGGCCTGCGATCAAGAGCTGCTCATGAACATAGCACTGGAGCAGTGATAAAATATGACAGCAGGGAAGAAGGACTCCAAACACTTTCACACTGCCCGTCTCAACTGTTATGCTTTGGAAACAAGATTACAACAGTTCTTTTCCTCAGAGAATATTTAAAGCGTTCAGTCAGGAAAATCAAATGGACAAGCAGACTCTCACTCCAGGGAGCTGTAACAATGAATTACTTCTGAAATCTTTTGACAGATAGAAAAATGTAGGCTTGTACAGTGTTTTAGACCACTGAGTCCTCTACACGGCTCATTTCTGTGGTGAAGGGTGTGAAGTGTTTGATCCTTCCTGTTTGTAAATCCAAAGTACACAGCAATGGCCATAATGACCACCAACTGATCATCAGAGCTAATTGTCCTTTCCCCAGGACTCCACCGCTTGCAGTAACTCAGTCTTCAAAGGATGCATCTAGGACTTCAGCAAATGCTCTACCCTCAAGGCAGACTGTCCTTGGTAATGTGTCTGGGCAGGACTAGAGTTTTGTGAGTCTTATTAGAGACATTTATTACTCAGTACATTTGAAAAGTGAAAAGAAGAAAAGACAAAGGAAATGGAAAAAGAAAGAGAAAAAGAAAGGGAGAGAAGAGGAAACATTTCTTCTGATTACCTCAAAGCTCATAAACTAAAATGTCAACTTCTACACATGTGGCATCTGGTCTATGATTTAAAAGAAGTGAGTCGACAGTTGCAATATTCAGGTAAAACCAATATAAAAAGCCCTAGCCTGTATTCTCCTGGGGTTTCCAATATATATTTCACTTATTCTCAGTGCTCCTGTTCACATCATAAGAAAATCTCGTCTTTCCAAAAATCAGGGCTGAGCTTTTATTTGCTTAGGCTGTGTTGGGATATACGCTGCTAGTACTTTATGAAAAGAGCAGGGAAAAAAATGCAGGGAAAAAAATGATACAGTGATAGACTATTATTTATATATTTATAAACATCTCAAGAAAGTAAGTTTAAAATACTTTCACCTATGGAAACATGAAGCAGTGTGATAACATGCAAAGGAATAATTATAAGCTTGCTTATTCCCTTGGATTTCAAGAAACATTTATTTGCCTCACAGTTTTTGTCTACACTGCAGTGAAAACTGCATACAGTAAGGTGGGGCGACTGCATTACACAGTGCTCTTCGTTGAACTGTCAGTCCTGGCTGCAGAGTGACGTCTGCTGGACATGACAGGGCCTTGACCACGGACTGCCATCAGCACATCTTACATGTGCAGGGTTGATCAAACCCGATAATGGAAAAACAAGGAAGAGGTAGAGGATGAGAGAGATCTTGTTAAGTATAGATAGGGTCATCCCATTTTATCCTAAATACAGTGTCTGTAATTTGAGTTTTAATGGGTATATCTCATAAATATATATGTGTATATATCTACACTTTTCTATGAGGTGTCAGTTTCTATTTTCATCAGCTTAAAAAAATAAATAAATAAGCTGATAATTTTAAGGTTTTGCACTAAAGAGCTGCAATAATGGAACATACCCATGATTGTCATGCAACTAATTCATTAACATTTTCTTTGTTTCCTAACTAGATGTTTGAAATAATCAAGCTCTTCCTGAATAATCACGACAAATGACTACAGGCAACTAAAATATTAGAGTCCTCAGTCATGTGGATAAGCAGGAGTCAGCATCTTTATTGTCCTTAAACTATATGACTCAAAGACACATTCTGTTCCTAAGGTATAGTTTGAGTGAAAGACAAAGGAAAACGGAGAAATCTTTGACTGAAGAAGCTGGTGCTCTATAAAAACATGAGTTTTATGCAGGACACCAAAACAGCTGGTTACTTTTTAGACTATATTTGATCTTTTTCTTTATAGTTACATATGCTTCTGTCTGAAAAATATTTTCTATATGTCTCCTGGATACATGAAGGACATTTTCCTCAAATCTTGACTAGAACCAAAAGAGGTTTGAAAATTTGCCTGTTGCAAATCTCTTCATAATCTTTAGGTAATACTGCCATCTGAATAAGAAAAACATTCCATTTTTTGTTATTGTGTGTCAGATAGATACTTTAGCAAAGAAAAGAAAATATGCTGCAATTACTGAGCTACTTCAGGCTTATTCTACTAAATAATATTGGAACAATGCAATATTTAAATTAAAGTCTCAATTAAAATTGAATCAATATACCAATAGATTCAATGATTAAATCATCAAATTAAGACAACAAGTAATCAAATCAAATTAAAAGACTGACACAACAATGAATTACTATGCGTTGGTCTTTTGTGGGGATCTTTTAAGCAGAATCTACCTGATATTCAGTGAATATCAGATCTCTTTTTTTTCCCCTAGGAACTAAAAAAAAAAAAAAAAGGTTGGTGGATTCAAAGGATTTTTGGCAGAAAATGAGCTCAACATCTTGGGCTAGGTAATAGCTGTAAAAAAAGAATCTTTTATAAAACAAGCTTTTATGAGATATCTAACAACCAACATATTTCTCCATCCATACATTGTTAAAGGCAATTACTTCAGCACTTTCAGCATTTTCAAAATATCTTAGGCTTTTTAATATTAAGGAAATGGAAAATTAATATAAGCTAGTAATTCACTCTAATGTCTGTTGACAAAACACAAGCTGTTTTTACATTTATCAGAATTCTACTCATAATTAAACAATTATCTCAGCCTTACTCAAATTTATGCTGAAATTCTTCACATGATTAACCTTAGTTCTCCAAATGTTGCATCTTTTGCTAATTCCATGCAAATGTTCCCAGGAGTCCCAGATTCTGCTAGAAAAGCAGTTGTTTGGTTTTCTAACTCAGAGACTGTTTATTTCAAAGCACTTCCTCTTCAAGTAGTTATTTTCTTCAGTTAAACCATGAGATGAGAAACCCTGCTGCTCTCACTGCCTGAAGGTCAAAGGGTTGTGTGAGAGAGAATTTGCCATGGAAGAAACAATCCAGCTTTACCTGGGTGACAGCAATTATGCAGAACAACAAAAGGAGAAGTTAAGTTACAAGATGAGAACTCTAATACATTCTCCCCAGGGTCTGCCACTCATTCAGCCATGAGAAAAACAATGATAGACTTCATTTTAGCAGTTATGTCTCTATAATGCTGAGATAGTGAAACCTAGACTGAACAGCATACTTTGTTGTTTTACTTCCCGGGTGTCCACTCTTCAGGTTGCTTCTTCTCAGGTTGTCATTCCTTAGAAGAAAACAAAGAACAGAAGCAGTCCAATCAATTTTTAATTTAAGAGTCCACATGAATGCATAGTGAAGTCATAATGTCGCCAAAAGGCCAAATCTGGGCATGTATTTAACATACAATGAGAGAGAAATGTGAGAAAATGCATGGAACTAAATTCACAGTATGTTAATACCCAAACTGAGGAACAGAACAGTCCCTGGGGAGAGGACCGTAGAGGGTTCCAGCTTGGCATGCACCACAAAAGCAGAGGTGCTGGAGTGGGGACTGCATGTTGTCCTGATTTTCGATTGGCACTTGAGGAGAAAACACTTGGAGGATGTACTTGGTCGCACAGTCCCCACAGTTTTCTGTAACTGAAAAGCAAGTTTCACACAAAAAATAAATGTACCTTCTCCTCTTCTGTGTCATGTATGAAGGATATTCAAAGGTGGATTTTTATTTATTTTCTTGGTTGCTTGTTCAAATTATTCTTTTTCACACTCTGATAATTTTAATCATTTAAAAGGCAGTTTTCGTTGCTGTTGTTTTTCCACCATTTATCCAAAGATACATCCCTGAGAACATATTTTAAACACTCTACAAATATTGGCTAACATCACATGTGAGACTACTAACAACCATTGTCACTATTTCCAAGATTGAGATACTGAGGTTTGGAAAGATCAAGACAGAAATTTCAGAGACTCAGGAAAGAAATAGAAGGCTCCCAATACCTAATCTTGTCCCTAAACAACAACAAAATCCCAATCTTTCTCTGAAGATCATATTACACAGTTACTCATACAATTACTTTATCCCTTTATTAACAATTACTGAGAGAAGCATTAAGACTAAGATCAAAGCAAATGGGAAAACTAAGAAACAGAATTTCCAGCCATTCATATGACAGTTAAATGATAGTGTGTTTTGTTAAATACAATAATTAACTAATTGCTTCTATTATCATATAAACACAACTATGCAATACAGATACAAACTCCTTATTTACAACATGTATTTAGACTCTTCGTGAAATGTAAAAGGCATCTACAAAATACATCTCTGCCATAAGCATTTCACCTAATATAGGGTTAAAAAGTACTTCATGGTTAACATTAACACTTTAAAATGGTTTAGGTTATCTTTCTTTAATTAAGGGTTTGGGGACCTTAAAATTGTATCTAAAGATTGTAAATGCAGTAATGTTCCTTGGTATTTTAGTATCGTAATTATTTCAAGGGCATCATTATCTAAACAATTTCATTACCGCTTCACTTTTTAAATTTTTTTAAATTATATGGATAAAGTATTTATATTAATTGCAGGGCTAAAACTTAAAGTATACTACAAATCCCATTACTTGTTTTAAATCTCTTTATTTGGGGATCTTATAGTGAATACTACTGAAATGTATGTTTTCTCTGCCCTATTATAAATGGAAATTCATGTTCAGCCCAGTGGCATTATCATGTGGCCTAATTTGGATTCTGATCAAAAGAAAGTAAAGATTTTAGCTGACTTCCTTGAAGCTTAGAAGGAAGCTCCAGGAAAAGCAAATGTTTTCTGTAACTCTGCTGTATTAAAAAAAAAAAACTCTCTAAGCATCTTATGTCTTGTTTAAAGATTTGTCAACCCTTTTACCTTTGTTTTCTTATCGTTTTAATTGTGCACATTTTATAAAGCAGAAAAATATTTTATTTCATTTTTCTTATTTTTCCTCGTTCCAAATATCTTGAGAAAATGGAATAATGTGTTTCATACAGCTTTACTTCTTTTCTCCAATTTCCCTATTTTTCTTTCCATATATCTCTCTTTAAACATAGTTTTTCACACTCCCATTCTCAAATAGAAGCTTTTCCTAATGACATTTGCACCTGTGTCATGAGCCGTTAGAGACATCCTGACCACAAACATCAATAATCTGAAAGACAAGCAGAAAACATCTCAAATAAAGCCTTAGCTTTCATTAGAATCTTATGTTTAGACCTTCTGAGAACATTTTGGAGAAAATGAAAAAAAAGAGTTTTAATGTTTTGCAACACTTGCTTTTTAAGCAAACAATTTATGCAGGTTTACATAGATATATGTCCAGATCTCAGTTGTTATATGTGGATATCATACCCATGATACCATAGTAGTCACCAGATACCCTAAGGATTTTATTAGCACCAGTAGTAGTAGCTTTATATTATTATTGTCCTGATATCAAGTGTCATCCCCAAGTCCAAGCCTACTAGATGGAGCAAGATACAGTCAGGATCAGTTTGCTATTATTGCCAGGGTCTGGTCTTTGCTGTTATTGCCAGGGTCTTGTCTTAGTAGCCATTGTCATTGAAAATTATTTAAAAGGAATTACCCAGTAAATTAGGGTGCCTCCAGGGGTGGGATAAGTGAGCTGGAACTCAAAATGTGATAATGAAATGTTTAAAATATACCTGAGAATCTTAAATGTGCTCAGTAGGAGCACAACCCCTGGAACCCACATGGTTCTGGTACATGCAGCAACACTACAAAGTTATTGGGCTTTTCCTGTAACACCTGGACCGCATTACTAAACTTTTTTCTCACTTCACCCTCTGAGCAGATTAAAACAATGGTTCATTTCTTCAACAGACGTAAGCTGATGTTCACCATTGATTTAATGAACACAGAAAAGCATGCGAACAGAAATATACCAACAATCTAGTGTATCCACAATTTTTTAAATCATGTTTTTCTGCATAAATGGTCTCTCCATTCCACTCTCAGAAAAGAATTGTAGAATTTTCTTTATGCTATTCTGTTGTCATGCAAAAAATGCTTAAATATCTTAAATCCAATCTCTCAAGATTTCCCGCGCTTGGAGGAAACCTTCATTCTTTGGAAAAATAGATTTTTGCAGCTGAAGCTTTCTCAAAGGTCCAAAATTACATGGAAATTTATACCATAAATTGTATGGATCCAATATCGGATGCCCATCCCTCTATTGTCCCTATACAGCTATTAGAATAGACTTCTCCAGAGGGTACATTGTAATTCTGAACTAGTCAGCTGTTCTGAAGCATCCACTGAAGGACACACAAGCAAACAAACATCGTTTTTTTCACTCTGTGATTTTCACTTCTCCACTTACAGTATTTCAAAACAAGAGGAAATAATCTCTTAACTAAGACACCTCAGCTATATGTCTAAAGAGCGATGCAGCTGGAGTACCCCATATTGTTTCTGCATCTGGAAGATCCCAGAATATTGTACATTTTATTAGAGAGATATAAAAAGCTGTTATTTAGGAAAACACATCCAGGTTATTTTTTTAAAGTACTATTTATTTTTCTTCTTGCCCCTTTTGGGCTCAATCAAATGAGAAAGGTTAGAAATCAAAAACTGTGCCCTGGAAACTTAGAGGAAGAATATATTAACCTGAAGATAACATTATACATTGTTATACATTATATAACATAAAAATTGTTTACATATATATTTATATATACATATAAAGTTAATGTTCTCCGTTTTTCCTTTTCTTGAAGGCATATTTATATAATTATTGTTTGTAATGAAGATACCTATGGCAAGTATTTTCAGTGATATATTGAATAGGAGAAAAACATCTTTGCAAGGATATTTGCTTTTCCTGAAACAGCTACAACTGTGTAAATATTTAACTATAATTATGCTAAAGCACTATTCCTTTATGCCACAGTCACTCACAAAATACAATCCTATTGTATTGCCTTTCCTGAGATTTGCTACATGCTGGCTTTTGGTCTTATGGGAACAAATCTCTCTCACTGCTATTGATCTGTTCTTTAAATTATTCTCCCATGAGGCTTTCAGCTAAGAGCATCTTTTCCTTGAATCTCTTTGTATTTTTAATTGGCTTATGTTTGTTTAAACAAAATCACACCAGTGCCTTAGGCTGCAGCCGTCGACTCATTGCATTCAAAACCAGACACAAACTATTCTAACAGTCTTCGCTTCTGTCCCCTACTGGACGCATCTCTTTGGGGATGAAATCTGTCACAAACCAAAGGAAAAAAAAAAAAAGGCATACAAAATCGCTTTTGGCCTGAGTTGCTAGGGACATAGCTAGGATTTGCATAATGCTGTTAGAGGCCTAAGGATGAAAGGAAGTGTAGATGGTGTCATTTATCTGCAAGTTGTGGTTCGCGGGTGGTGTGGACACTGGCCCAGGGGGAGTGCTGGAGAGCTGGTGGCTCAGGCGGCCAGACCTGCCTTCCCGCCTCGCTGCTGTGCGTGGGACACCCTCGGCACCGGCACTCCCTGCTCCAACGGCACGGCTGGCTCTGGGAGCCAGTGGCTCTGGGAGCTTCGCGGCTCCGGCTCCCCGAGGTGAAGCGGGGGAGTCAGGGCCAAGGGCTCAGCTTTGCTGGGAGCATCGTTCCTCAGTGGCCACAGAGGCAAATGGTTCCCAAGCTCCCCACGCTGGAGGGAGCCCAGGATCCGCTATTGTGTGCAGTCCTTGCGCAGCCTTACAAAGAGGAAAAGGCTCTTACTTTCCTCTCTATCCCTCCTTGGCTGAGCAAAGAGGGTTCAGAGCCAGAACTCAAAATAAGATAGACAGTATGGATGGTGAAAGCAATAGAGAAAAACATTTCTTGTCATTCAATTTTATTCTTATGCACTTTGATCCCAGATTATTTTTAAATAGAGTGAGGCATATCCAAAGATTTTCAACCTTATCCTGTTCTTTTAACTACTTCCTGTCAATTGACATCTGCATTTTTGTTCCCGCATGGCATAAATGCAAGAGGAAGGAAGAGGAAGGAATATAACAGAATATGATGATAATGCACTACACATAATTCTAATTCAGTATGCAACCCAACCTATAAAGGGCCAGACTCTTTGAGCGGTGCCCATTGAGAGGACAATAAGCAACTGTACAATTTGAAACACAGGAAGCTCCATCTGAACATATGGAAAACCTGCTGTACCGTGCCTCAGTACTAGAACAGGTTGCTCAGACAGGCTGTGTAGTCTGCATCCTTGGGGATATTCAGAAGCCGTCTCTGTGCAGGGTCCTGAGCAGCCTGCTCCAGATGACTCTGTTTGAGCAAGGGGATTGGACTAGATGAGCCCCAGAGGTCTCTTCCCACCTCATTTGCTCTGTGATTCCGTGATCTGCCATACACTTCTGGAAGAAAAAAAAAAAAAGCACTCTGCAGAAGGCGAGGAGAGATTATTTCTTCCCAAATGCAGAGCTAATGATCTGTGTCATCTGAACCAATAATGTTTGTGGCAAAGCTTCCTAATCTTCATCTGGTATGAACATTTATGTGTAGCTCCATTCAGCCCGAGATTAAGAATGTCAAATCTATCCACCCTTATAACAGCCACCAACGTTTAGTAAAAAAATATTCCTCCTGGATAGACAGTTAGGCATATGTAACAGAATGAGGGATGCTGATGTCCTGCACCAAGGAAAGTGACATTCCTGTGTAATTGCTGCAGTGTGATTTCCCACTTTGAGGTTTACAGAGTCATCACCACCTTAACATCTTCCCTCATTAAATGAGTGGTGAATAAGGTGAATACCAAAATTACTCACCAAATTCCACAGTACTAGAACTGAAGAACCCTCAGTTAAACTAGCAGTTTGGTTTAAAACAGATGAATGAAAATACTTTCTTGTGCTGCCAGTGGTGAACTTTTAGAGCCTCTTTCCACTGCAGGCTGTAGAAGAAGTTCATATCAGCAGAATCAAACTAGATTAGCCAGATTCCCCAAAGACAAATAGCAAGCTACTACGGAAAATAAAAGAAAGCATCCTCTACAACTTTCAGAGTCATAAAAGACTTTAAGACTAATTTTATCTCAGATTCTTAGAAATAAAAATGTCTCCTCTAAAGCCCTGCTCATCATTGTCTCATTCTCAAGGTGCTTTTATCTTAACCATCTTCAGATTTCACCCTCTGGACAAAAATCCTTCCAAGTTTTTGTGAGGACAATGAGGTTGATAAAAATGCTAAGCTTGTGTCAGGTGTCAAAACTCAAAAGTTCAAATTTAATTGAAGAGTTCCAACTTAACTGAATTTTGCCTCTTAAATTAAATACTTAGAATCAGTTTTCCCAAAGGTAGAGGTATGACTCCCAAGATGAAGAAACCACATGTGCTATTTGAGAGAAGCAGTCACGAGTCACAGTTTACTTTACAAAGGAAGCGACAAAACTGTTCAATGTCAAGTCTGAATTCAGCTACACTTCTGGAATAGACCATGTCAAGTCACTCCATTACATTGTTTGCAGGATACATTTGTTGAAGATCTCTGTCTAGAATTAGTGGGTCACACTAATTCCAGTGTGATTTCTTCCATATAAAGAAAATTGCAAGCCTGATGATACAAAGGTTAATAACAGGAATACTGTAAAAGGTTGCACAAAATATTTAATGACATCATCTTCCAAGAATGTGTGCATAAGGCATTGAAAATATCTATAGCGTTGAATGGATTGGATCATTATTACTGCTTTTTTTTTCTAAACTCACTAATAATAGTGTTACCAATGCACCTAAAAACAAACAAAATCCGTCTCCTAATGACAGCTTTCATACTTAGTAATATGAGTGATATATTCATGTATGAATAATAATATACAGAAGTGTATTCTGAAGTTATTTGGGATTAAAAAGCAGTGCTGCTTATCAAATGATGACTATTGACCTGGATGCAGACACTTATGGTGACAAGCTGCTCTCTAGGGGTATGGATGCCTCCCAGCGAAGGCACACAGGGCACACTCCACATCAAGCAGCAGTAAGGCAAGGGAAGGGAAAAAGAAGCCCTCTGGTAAATCTGCTGCTGACCGTTGTCAAATCCCATGCACATTACTCTCTTGATCCAATTTTATTTTCCTCTCTGATTTCCTTTCTAATATCTCTCTACTGATGTGTACCCTTGAAATATCTCTCTCTCAGGTCAATGGGAGCTAATGCAACAGGGCACAGCAGTGTCATGAACCTGTGCCTTAACATTTCTGCTGGACCTAAGTATCAAAGGGGCAATATCATAGACCACCCTGGATTTTCCGTGGGCTAACTGCCTGAGCCGCAATATGGCACAAGGAAAGGAATGAAAGCTTTGAACTGATTCTTCAGGACTCTGTGCTTAGGTTTAGTCTTAAACAACTGTCTGGATGAGACCAGAGTAATTTGAATAGATTTAACTCTTGAGGCTGCAAACTATATGAAACTAAGGCAAAGGATTAAGAAGTTAACTAAATGCTCTGACCAGCTAATTGTCATCACACTTTCTGCTAGCTCAATTATGACCCAGTGTTATAACCTTTGTGCCAGGTTTTCCACTTCCAGCCTTTTTTTTTTCATCAGAGGTTCTTTCACTAGATTATGCATCTATCTTCTCATATGGGAAAGTAGATTTCTTGTGTAGTACTTGGTAAACGAAAGCACTCATGTATCAGAACATGATTAAAAGAATAAGAGTAGAATGATTGATGGATGAAGTTTGTAGCAAAGAAACATTGATAGAGAAAGTTTCCATATGACTATCAATCAGTTTTGGCTTGTTTGTTTGTTTGTTTTCACATCCAATAAATTTTAAATTTAACATGGTTACAGGCTAAAATTGAACCACCTCTGAATTGAGAAAAAAAATCTTTTTCTCCTTATGATCTAACACTTTCCTCTTCTCTGTTCATATGTAGTATTTTAAGAAATATCTCCAAAGCAATGTAAGTGAAGACCACTATTTCAGCCAGAATTTCTTTAAAAATATTAACTAACAAAATACAAAGCCAAATGGAGTCCTCAGGCAAAATTTAAGTGTCATAAACAGTGTGAAAATTTACACTAGTGATATAGTCACTTCTAGAGGAAAGAAAACATACAGTTTTCATATTTCATATTGCCATTCTTTTGTAAATGCATCCAATACTTTTCCTCCTGGTCAAATATTTTTCCTCCTCGGATCAATGTTTCTATTCTGCTTGTGAGCATAGGACAGGTAAACAGAAACAACTCACAGTGTCCTATGCCTGAAGATAGAATAGATATCTGGACAACTTTAATGTATCTTGTTCTTGTAAAAATGAGTATCTTGTAAAATACAGATAAGCATGCTAGAAATCAAGGAAACTTTATGTTATGTTTAACTTTATGTTAAAAAAAAAATCCTGCTGTGAGGCTTGAGTACTGCCCATTCTGACATGTCTAACAATTAAGTCTTTCAGCTCAAATGAAATTATAGTCAATGTTCATCATGTAGTTTAAACTTTCCTAACTCTTGCTTTGAAGTGGTTTCAATTACACACTTTTAGGAAAAACAAGTTTTAAGAGCGCTCTTGTTATGTCTGCTGTAAAAGAAAAGCAGATGGAAACTGAATGTTCAAAGATAACTGAATAGGAATATTTGTATATTGTGTTTCTTGGATTCATATTCATATCTTCTTTTTATTAGGGTTTCTTAAGGTCTGCTGACTGGATTTCAGTCACTATGAACAGAATTCAAATTTAGGTCATTAGAGTTTGCAATGGGAACTGGAGCAGTGGTGCTATCTTTTATACTGGAGGATGCTGTGCAACTTTCATAGAAGTGAACAAATGTGTCAGACACTACATCGAGTCTGCACTTTGTGGGTCCCGACTTACAGATCAAATTTGATCAAATGGAGCATAGATAAGAACAGTGCAATGACTGAGTGAGGAAGGGAATATATTGTGGGAGAGATAGAAATGCAGACAGCAGAAGATTTGAAAACAAACTATAAGGTAGAGAGTAATGATAGGCAATTTGGAACCTAAGAGTTCATTTGGCACAAGAAGTAATAATCTTTATAAAATCTCAGATAAGAGAATTATCTTTAGGCAGAGGAAGTGAGTTTACTCCAGATGTGTTTGACAGCATGAGAACAGAAGTGGAAGTAGTGTTTTTGGTAAGGAGCCAGTACTGGGGATTAGTCAGGTGGAGAGCTCTGAGAGGGGAGTGAGGAGCTGAGAGCACAAGGGTGGGAAGAACAGAAAACACAGACTCTGGCATCAAGTAAAGGGAATGAAAACAAAGGGGGAAGGAAAGGAATTAGAGAAGCAGAGAAATCAAAGGGAGTTTTAAGAGCAAAGCCAGCTTCGGTAGAGATCACAAGGAAAGAATAAAACCAAGAAGGAAGGGTGAATAAGAACTACTGGTCGTTTGGGAGGGAAAATAAAGGGACTGGAGATAATTTGGGACTAGATTTCAGCTCCTGAAGATGAATCTCTCAGACTTTCCCACGTTAAGCCCAACAAAAATGGTTTTATGAACATTGTTGATCTGTGCATTTCTGTCAGTCTATCATCTGATTTGGGATTTTTTTTTCCTCTAATCTACTTTCTAAGGCATTCAGTATATAACAGAATCACTCTCATGCAGATATTCTTTGTTGTTTCTGGCTTTTAGTATAGGATCAGTAAGTTACATTACATTGTTTGCACTCCGCTTCTATATATCCTTTAGAAGTATTTACAGGAGCAGCAAGTGCTCTGCCATAGAAGTGGTCTCTGATAAGAACTATTTTTTAGGGAAAATGGGGCTATGATATACATATGTAGTTCACAAAAAGCCTCCATAAAAAGGAGTATCATCTGAGCCTGTATATCACCTTTTTAAAAAATTGTTTAAAATTAGGCAACTCATATACCTATATCCATATCTATATCTAAACAGAATAAAGGAATATTTAACATGTACACCTACTTATACATATGCAAACATTATATTTCGACTATAAACATAGGTTGAGTATGTTGCACTTGAAGTATATCTAGAGTCAAGGCTACTACTGCTTCTCCATGGAGAAGACGACTCTCCAGGCTCTGAGTGTATGCCACTCCACAGAGGAATGGTAGTTGAAATGTTGAAATGAAATTTTGATGTCAGAAGAAGGAATACCCCTCCAGTTATTATGGGAGTACCCCTCCCATAATAACTGGAACACCTTGATAAAAAGATCAAAAATATTGGAGATAGAATCCCAGGAAAGATGTAACTCTCAGTACTCATTGGTTTAGAAATTTTAGCATCATTTGTAAACTCTCTGGTAGTTGTTCTTTGTTTGTTTTTCAGAATTTGGTAGGATTTTGCTATAGCAGTAATATGCAAATATACTTGGATATACATTGGTGTGTAAGTGTACTTAATTACATAACTGCATACATGTAATAAATGTGAAAACTAAAAAAACTATTCTAAGAATAATTGCAAAAATTAGTCTGGTAGATTGTGAGAGTGACTTGTGAAAGTAAGGAAAAAAAGTATTCACTCACCATCTGCTCTCAGTACACGGGTGTAAGTGTCCCACTCACTCAAATAAGACAGAACCATCCATTAGAAAGAGAGAGTATGATCATACACTAACACTACCATATTTCTAATGTAATAGGTGGACTCCTCCCTTTTCTCCTTTTTACATTAGAATTCTTAAGAAACAGTTATAAAATCATGCAATGTGTGTGTGTGTGTTTGCTTAAAGTCATTATGAGGTATTTAATTGGGGTGTATCACAAAGTGTTTACTTAGAAAGATTGTTTGCTTCTATCTGTAATGTAATCTCAGCTATCTACAACAAAGGAGGTTGCTGATATGATCCCAAGGAATAAAGTATAAAATTAATTCCCTTTCAGTTTCAAACTGCATTTGACAAATATAAAACTTTAGGAAAAATATAAATTAAAAATATCAAGAAATGTCACACTTCACAGGAAGTATCTGCCTAACCTAGTAAAAATAACAGTTTGAAATGAGTTATTTTTATCATTACAAAACAGAAAATTTTAAAAAATCATGTACTATAGTGAAGAATTTTGTATTATCACCACACTACAGACATCTAGATTTTATAACCTTAAGAATAAAAAACAAAGAAGAATCTAATGGAATGGTATGTTTTACCAAAATTGGTCTCCAGCAAATGAGAGTTGAGTTAATAAAACCCCACATTTACTATAGTAATTCATTATTAGATTGCCATTATCATCTTTTTCCCTCACTTTTCAAGTAAATTTTACATTTTAAGTGTTATTCTTTGAGAAGAATAATATTCAAGTTTCATTTTCAGGATATTCTCTATTGTTACAAGGGTTTGGGGATTTCTGATTTAAACTTAAATGTTGAACTGCAGTAATTCAGCAGTTACAATTGACAGTAGATACAGAAACTCTGGAATAAGGTAATTTTTATAATCCCTTTCTTTTGGATGTAGTTGAGTGTCATTTATCTTTAGGAGGAGCTTTAAGTGCTAAGTGTTTTCAAATTCTTTCTTATTTTCCGCTGGTTTAAAATAAACACATTCATCCAAAATAAAGTTACTCTAATGACTGAAACTAAGGAGTTGCATATATTAGAGTTTTGGGGGATTTCCATTATCATAGTTTTTCATTTATGACTATGACTAGTTCATTAAAAAAAAAAAATCTAAGAAAATCTCATGCTTAAAAATTAATACATTTATTCGAATCTAATCAGCCACTTCCTATCACCAGTGCAGGTGTTTCATTTTCTGGCATGAAGGTTTGAAATGTCAGCATTGTTCATTTCATTCAGTCCCCCGCTATCTTTCATGTCCGATTGAAGTCAGGAGTGTTGAGTAGCTACACTTCCCTCAAGAGCTCTAGGAAAGAAAGA
Organism: Crypturellus tataupa; assembly: GCA_034781795.1. NCBI lineage: Eukaryota > Metazoa > Chordata > Aves > Tinamiformes > Tinamidae > Crypturellus > Crypturellus tataupa. The sequence continues at coordinate 1,963,349 of JAWLRI010000923.1, read as the reverse complement.
CATCTCATGAGGATATGCCTGGACTTCTGGACCATATCATGCTGTGGTGCAGCTGTGCTTTTTCTTTTTCTTTGGATTCGAAGGGAATAAATGTCTCCCTTTTAGAATTACAGTGCTCTGGAGCTCCTGTTCTGTTCCAGGAGGGAATATTTTGCATCAACCCAGCATAGAGGCAGTTTTTTCCCATCCTATTTCCCACCCATTCTCCTTAGGTATATGAATATAGTGGCTTGCAATTGGGAAGCTACTCCAAGTAGTTTTACTGTTATAATATGGAATATTGAAATCAGCATTCCTGATTGCCATATTTAGTCTTAATGTGCTGATAGGTGATTTCAGGTAATCATTAAAGTTTTCAATTTTGGACCAAGGTCCTTAATCTCTGGGCATTAATCAGTCTACCTACAAAATCAGTTTAATCCTCTGGATTATCTTCCAGAGGAGGATGTGATGCCCAAATCACCGTTCTTTTGAGAGCACTGAAACATTTGTTAGTCAAGTATTAACCAGAAATTTAAAATGTGACTATTACCATGACAAATGGCTTAGGATACATTTAGGTCAAGCAATACAGTTAGAAGAAACCTAGAACTGTAGTGATAGGTATGACCTAAGGATTTGAACTTTCGACAGATGATTTCACCAAGCTCGTATTTCTACCACTCTTTGTGCAGAGATAATTGTGTCTTCTTTAGTTACTAAAAAAAGCCAATCTTCTCAACCTTCTAAATACATGCCATCTAAATACATAAGAGTTAAAAATATGCTAAAATTTAAGAACTACTGAAATGATTGAGCAATTTTTCACTGAAAAACTATCCAAATAACCAGTGTGTTGTATCATCTGACTTGCTCACAAATGATTTAGAGTTATTTTGGAATACCATTTGTGAAATAAATAGACATGGACTTAATTTAGTAAAGCAGTCATTTGTCTTCCACAGCTCCAAATTGGAAATCAAAATACAATAAAATGTAAAGTGGTTATTAAATCCAGATGGATTTTCAAATGAAAGAAAGACCTATGTTAATGACAGCCATTAAAGGGTACTGTCAACTTAAGAACCTACTGAAGATGTTTTACTTCCTTTTGTTGCAAGTAACCATTATATTTACTTTAACTTAAAAATATAAAGAAAATTACTTTTACCTTTTTATTTAGTTGGTTTTTAAATTTCTGAAATTGCCATTTTGATTGTTTCTTCTTTAGAGTAATTTGACAAAATTTTATTTCCCTAACTTCAAATTCTATATATCCATATGCAATGTGACTTACATTAGCACATTAATATATGTACAAAAATGCCTAATCAGAGGTAGGCGTGTCGTTATTTTTTTCTTGAGATGAAAATATCTTACAGAAGTTGGTACTTTAAATTCTGCCAATCCCCCCATACTTAAAAAGCTGTCATGATGTTCTTCACAACAGCAATAAAGCACTGATATTGCAAGTTAACCCCAAAATGCTCTCTAAAACTATTTTTAAGAGATAATATCATTAGGCTTATATATTGTGATATTCATACTGAGTGGTATGCTGCTGTACAAATCAGGAGATTACACTTTAACATTCAGCTTTGATATGATGCCACATTTATATTCTATAAAATGAAGGGATAATGCAGGACATCAGAGTGAACATGGCACTTTGCAAATATATAGACTTGCAAACATATAGATTTGTGTGCATTATAGACTAAATGGCTTCTAAATTTGTGTCTAGAATAGGTCAGTATAAAATTGTCTTGCCATCCAGATGTAAGTCCTCGAGAGTAAAGGATTTAACACTATTGGAGATCAGGTGCCCTTCACACACAGAGAAATGATCAAAATATTCCCTTGGATATTTTAACATAGATGCCTCTAGGTTCCTTCTAAATTATAGCATTGTGTGTTTGCCTTTTCAAGAACTGTGGAGGTTTATAACATTATCACAAACAGATGGCAGCAAATCAGTCTCATCATATCAGTCCTTCATGTGCATTTGCTGTGATGCGGCCTCAGTAAAGAAGTAACAACTGTTGCTGGCTAGGAAATGATATATACTATCCTCAAATGAAATTTCAGAAGCCAAGAAAGAGAGACATAAAAATCAGGCTGATCAAACATTCCCCCTGCTGTGTCATTGGTCAAAATTCTTTCTTTCTTTGTGTATGGATTTATACTGGAAGCAGCAGAGGAACAGATTAGTTACCCAGAACATCTATTTTGGTTCCTACCTTGTCTAGCTGAGGAAGTGTTCGAGCCACATGCGGTAGACCACATCCTTTCTCTTATGCTAGTGGGATGACGAAGAAGCACATCTGGATTCAAAATTTCATTTTCACCTTCAACATTTTTGTATTAACGCACTGTCATACTTAATATAAATTGGAAAACACTTTGTCCCAAAGCACTTGATTTTCTGGAAAAGGAAAAAGCATGACATTGTGGAGTCCATAAACAGCAGGGAGTATAATTCATAGGAAAGCTATATAATATGTTCCATATACATTGCAGCTGTTGATAGATTTTATTACATTTCAGTTAAGAGCCTTATTACATTTGCAGGCAAGATTTATTATATTTGGTTGTATTACTTCTAAAGTTCAGGATATTTTCACATTTGTAGCTGGCTTATTTCATCTATGATCATTGAGTTTACATCATAACCTTGTTATAACTGTAGGTTATGAATAATGTCACCTGTTGTTATGACGCTTGCAGTCAGTTTTCATTACAACTGTTCCTAATACTTCACAATATTTTGCAGGTGCTGGATATTACATTGTGGTTTTTAAAGACATTTTTCGAAGTCAATGGAACATAACAGTGTAATGTCTAAAGGCTTCTAGAAGAGAGAAGTGAGGAAGCTAGTTGAAAGAATGAAAACAGAGGTGAGAGAATACTGAATAGTCACATGCAGATTACTTAGCTGTTTATCAACTTGAAAATACTTCTAATTTCAGAGAGTGCACGCATAAAATATAAGACATGAAATAATATCCTAGTCTAAAAATAAGCAAAACCTTCTTTTCCCAATCTTTGTCTATTCCTAGGTGTCAAAAGTTCACTCCAACCTCAACATCCCATGGATTTAGTGTAGTTAACTTGTGCTGGTTTGTTTGGAACATCACACCAAAGTAATGTTGCACTCACCTTTTATACCCATCTTCACTTATCAGCTCCCACCATTTTGGTTCAAAAATATCTAATGTCTGTGCAGTTCTGAAATTCTTGCTTCATTTTATGTCACAGACACCTTCCCCTCTAAAATCCACTAATTTTAACAGAGAAAATAATTCATAAACAAAATTATAAATTATGTTATCATGACCAATTAAAAAAAAATGTTCTAAATCTAACTTCTTAGGAATCTAGACAATTTTCAAAACTCTACTTGACATAATTAGAATGTATTTGTATGTTAAAGTATACAAGAAAGATCCAAGGATCTTATAAGAACTTTTCCTGTAAGAATATCTCCCGCATGTGATTAAGTCTTAAGATATAGAAAAAACAGAAGATGTGCTGTACAATTCAAAGAAAGAATTCCAAGTCCGGAGGATTGCTGGTACATCTCTTGTTATCCCTCTGTATTTTTAGACCCTCTTAGTGTCCGTATTGTTTGCACTGTTTATTTGCTATTAAAGACAAATTTCCTGTGGCTAGACCTCAGTTGAGGAGAAAAAAAGAATAAAAGTTAAATGCTGAAGAACACTTTGAAAAGTGAGGAAACTAAGCAAGGTTTATCTAGATTCTGTTTATTTCCTGTGGAAGGAAAGGAAAGGGGAAAGGGGAAAGGGGAAAGGGGAAGGGGGAAGGGGGAAGGGGGAAGGGGGAAGGGGGAAGGGGAAGGGGAAGGGAAGGGACATTTTTGAAATATTACATGCTACATCTAGTACAGACCTTTGGATAGATTTACTAAAAACTAAAATACCTCTGCCCTGGCTTTAACGTGAGAGTATACCCAAAAATATGATGAAGAGATCAAAAAAGAGGAAATACATAGGCCCAGAAAAGCTTAAAAACATTTCAATCTCATGGGGCATGACCCACACAAAAGCCAATATGCATCTCTCAAGACAGTTTAGCAAGCACCATAATAAACAAGGTTTCACTATACTGCCCTTCAAATGCAAAGCACTGATATACCAGTCTGCCAAATGAAAAACAAAATAAAAATAAAAAGGAGATGATACCATTAAAGCTATCCCTTGCAAAATGAGAAAGTTTACACAGTATTTTTCACTGACAGTCTTTTTTCCTGTTTTTCTTTGTTATCCTAACATAAAATCAAAATATTCCTGATTGTGAGCACAAGGTGCATTTCTTGTAGAAAAAACATGATTCACCAAGTACCAGTGAGTAGAAGCTCTTCAGCATGTTACAAGCAAAGCAGCTTCCCAGATCAGGCCCTTTGCTGATTAATTCCACTCACCCAATTAGTGATGCTTCTTGAAAGAATCCTTCCTTTTTGTCATTTTGCATTGATGGTTTAGGCTGGAACAGGCTTATGTTTTACAGTTACATGTTCTCCAACAAGCGTAACAACAGAATTTACATCTGAAAAGTTCACAAAGCACCGTGTTGTAAAGTGAATTAATCAGTGACCTTTCACTACCAGAAGTGTGCATGTCCAGATACTGTAGCTGAAAGCCCTTCTGGAGGCAGGAGGGGGAAAATAAAGAACATTATAAATTAAAGGAGACTGAGACTGGGAGTCTCATTTTCTGTCTTCTGAGTTCAGGGACGACTATTTCTCACCTTAAAGACCAGACTTAGCAGGCATTTATTCACCTTGCCCAACATATTTAAAAGACACAATTGACAACATTTGTTTAAAGGACTGAAGAAGCTGCAATGATAAAAAGACTTTCTTGCATGACTAGTGACAGGTACCCATACTGTGAATAAATATAACCTATTTCAGCTAAGGTGCCTGATCCTTGAAGAAGAGGTTCTCCTCTACCATTCTCAGTACTTTGTATCTATGACTTCACAATGATATGTATAAACATATATATATATATACACACATACTGTGTATGATTGTACAGCCATATGTTTGCAAACAATAAGGGGAATAATTGAGTTTTAGTGTTAAGAATGTAAGATTGAAAGACTTCATTATAAGAATGAAAGATTAAACTCAATCTCATCTCAGCTGTGGTGAGATTATTAATTTCCAACGCATTGCAACAAACCCAAAGATTAGTTTTCACAGAATTCAAGAATGCCCAACAAAATCTGCTGCTAGAGTCTTTCTATGGCTACCTTCACAAAATTCCTGAGCAAAAATAAAGTGTACATACATTTCTTTGTTGACCAGCCTTTTCTTTCACATTCCTTGCAGCCTTTCAATTTATATACACTATATATACATATAAATATGCATAATTTGTGCAATTATGCTTGCATCTCATCATGTTTCCTAGTTTACCAGCTCCTTAATGATGAATGAGTCAGCAGTCACTCCTAGGAGTAACTAGGAAATGTCATAATTCCCAGCATTTTTCACCAATCTCTATCAGGGAACTTTAGGAATACTAGAAATGACACTATATAAGAGATATCATATCTCTTCAATGAAACTGCTAACTAGATCCAAACCCTGACAGTTAATAGGAGATTTGTAGCAGTACTCTACAACTAGAATGTGCTGATCTTTACAATTTCTGTAACTGCTGATGTCTCTCAGTAATTTCAGGATCAAGGCTATGCTACCATAAAGGCTCTTGAATTTTTTTGTGCTTCTAATAGTCAAACTCACATAACACTTTTTTCTTTGATTTTTTTTTGTCGGATACTGTTTGTATTAGTCAGATAGTTAAAGATCCTCAACGATGTAAAAACTAGTGAGCAAAGCCTTTTTCTTTGTGATGTCCAGCCGCCCCATGCAGTTTTTCTCCTCTTTGGCATGAACACTTTTCACCTCACAGATCATTAGATTTAGAGCAGAAATAATTTAACTAATCATTATCAGCTCTATCCATTGTTAATGATCCATGGAAAGTTACTGAGCTCAGCTCCATGGCTGACCAACCTACTCATGAAAAGGGTCAGCCACACTGAAGAAGAGATTTTCATCCTCTAAGTGGTTCAGGCTCTGATGATCCTCAAGGGAAGGAGAAGTTACTCTCCTTATTTCTATTTAGGTTCACTTTAAAACCAAGGCTTCCACTTCAATTCTCTGTTCTCAGTATGTAACTCTCCATTTTCCTAAAGAATCTTCCTGTGGACAGAAATTTTCCCAATCATTCTTCATCTGAAGGCATTTATGAAAAATTTAAGCTTATTACACTTATTGCATGGAGTCATTATTTAATTGAGGATGTGTGCACCAATTATTAAGTGTCAAAAAGTGTTATAGATAAGCTGAAAAATATTCTACTCATTCAGTCACTCAGTCAGGGGCTTCATCTCTCTAGAAGTACTATAAGAAAAAAACTGATGAAAAAAACTCATGGTAGGATCATGTCTAAATAAGAATCATTCCTTTCCTGTTCCTAAAATGTCCAAAAGTTTTAAGATCAATACTGAATACTGTGTTTTTGTGGAGATTTCTTCTCAGATACTGTTTTAAAAAGGGCTCTGCCCTTTATAATCTTTGTAATCTTTATACTTTTGGTAGGAAGTAATTGGTTTTCATTTTCTCCATTTACGTTTTTTTCATTGATGGGCTCAGCAGAGAAAATGACAAATTTAGTACTGAAAATCAAGCACATTATTTTGCCCATTGATCATAATATATCTCAAAAGACTATGGCGAAGAGGTTTGGGGATGACTGGCAGGCTTCCCTGTTATTTTAAGGTAGTTTTCTCCTTTCTCTTAACATCAACAGATGAAAGCATGTGTTAATAATTCAGCATTATGGGTTTCTTCCAACTTACCTGCTCTACTTCAATGAAACAGTATTATTCTAAATTGCCTCTTGTTTTATCATCAAGGGATCATGAAAAGATAGTTCAATGCAACTGCTTAGCTACACATAATGCTGTCTCAAGCTATAGGTATGTGAGAGTTTTGGAGATGATAGGAGACAAGATGAGTTGCAATTAGGATGTAGGATAATATTATTTTTAAGATTAATATAGGCAGATAAAAATTCAATTCAGTATCAGTTCTTAAGTATGTCTCCCACATAACATTCAAATTTATACAGCAGCAGTAGTTTTGTTTCTTCCTTGTGGTCAGTCCTTGTAATGAATTAAACAGGGGTTTCTTCTTAATTGCTTCCATTAACAGCAAAGCATAACCTTAAACAATAAAACTAGTTCATTAGAAATATGAAAATAGAAATGTAAGAGGAAGCTTTGTTAAAAGTACAAATATACAAGTGTGTGTGTCTGAGTATGTGTGCATTTCATACATATATATATATATATACACACATCTATGCCAATTATTTCTGCATTCTCTCAAACCATTAGATCATTTTAGAAATTTAAGGAAATTATTTGCAAAATTCATATAAAAATCTCAGTTATTTTTACTTGGAGTAAAATTACTTTATAGTATCATAGTAATTTGAAAAAATAGCAAAAATGTACAATTAAATTTGCTGATATGACTCAAACTAAAAATCAAAAAAAAATCTGAAGACTGTTTGACAAAAGTACTCAACACATGACATTAACAGAACCAGAAGTATTCAAAATGAATCAAGAAAACTGATATGTTTTGACCTTTTCACATCACAATCTCACAATCAACACTTGCTACATATAAAATGTTTAGGTTTTGACAAAAATATTCTTTTGAATACAGCAATCATACTTCTGCTTCCAGTTGAGATAAAGCAGTAGGGAAGACAGATGTGGCTGAAAACTTGCTACATTCTGCAACTTTTTTCAGGGCTGAGTCTGTGGAATCAGTCTTGCCTTCTGCAAACAAAAACTGTAACTTTATATAGTTTAAAACTATTATAATCAGTCAGACCAGTACTTCTTTTAACAAGTGGAACCATAGAACCAGTTCCTTGACAAGTATCAAATGATGAGCATCAACTGATTCAATATAAATATTTTGATTTACATGGATAGTCCAGCTCATACCATTTATAACCAGTTTACTTCGCAATAAATCCCTTGTAAATCCTTTGAAACATAATAAAATGCATTTGTTTCCCCCTAAGAGTATATGCTACTTCAGTATAAATGTCATTGCTTTGTAAGAAATTCAGGTTACAGACCTCAAACTGATCCTTAAATAGCTCTATCAAACCTAGATACCACCAGTTCACTTTGTAGTCATACATGCCTCTCAGGACTACGCATCATTGAGGTATAGCCTTATAGTATTGGAAAAAAAGAAAAAGACAGTCTACAGGAAAACAAAACAAAGTAGGGTAAACTAAGCCATTACAGAGAAGCAAAGGGAAAGAGACCCAGGCACTTCTGCTTGATTTAACACCTTCTATTATATTTTTAAATATTTGTCCATCATGTATACATGAGAAGAAGATACAGAAACAAGTATTGCAAATATTTGCTAGTTCCTTTCAAGATATGAATTCATCCTGATTCATCCATATGTTTTCACCACTGCCATTTCTGTTCACATCTATGCACAAAGAGCAGCCATTCCTTGGTGAGAAAACTATTCATGATGTCTTAGTTGTTTTGATTCATCTTCCAGATTCAGAGCCTCGGACCATAGCTGCCATCTCTAGTAGGTGACACTGATATTCTCCAGAAGAACATGACGGAGATTTAACAGATTTGCCAGAGGTAGCTGAATCAGCCACACAGGTCATACATTCTTCATCTTCAATAATACAGCTATGCCTGCCAGACAGTCCTCAGTAAGAATGAAAACTAGGCAATGTTTGGTGCAGTGCAAGTTTGTTCATCACAAAGATGAAGGTGACATACTAGACACCTGAGAAATCATGTGTGAGGATCAGATTTTGCTACTTTTGAAAGTAAGCAAACTTATTTCTCATAATGGATTAGAGTGGAAACTTTTTTTCTCCTAACTCATACTTTCCTTGTGAAAAAAAATTTTTCCTAGCAAAATCTGAAAATCATCCTGAAAATCACAACATACTACCAGAGTGCAAAGCATGACGGACTTCATTTTTCTTATGCAACACACATCCTGACTGAAGTGTTTGTCATTGGGAACAGCCCCTTAAGTGCTTGTTTGCTTCTCATGCCTCTCTAGTTTAGCGCTAACATCCTAAATGCCTTAAATTCTCTAAGTGTAGAGGTATTACACTAAGAGGAGAATAAGAAGGTATAACTATAGGATCAAAAATAACAAGGTTAATTCAGAACTAAGTCCCAAATCAAAGGAATATTTTTAGCTAAGATTTAAAGCTGTAACTCAGTCACATGTTATAAAAATGTTTTAAATGTATGTAGTTATAAGAAAAAAAGATAAAACTAAAAGAAAACTAAACTGCTATCCAGAAAATAAAATGAATATTATAACCAAAATTACTTGTTAAAATAAATTACAAAATTCCAAGCTTTGCAAACTTACAGAGATATGTTGCATTATATTCAAAATTGGTTCACAAAGAACCGACTACTTTATCAGAAGATTGTAGTGATATTATCCTCTTTCTTAATATGAGAATCTAGTTTAGAGAGAGAACAAGAACTGAAACAGAGAAACTTTAAAAATCTGTTCCCACAGTCTTTTAAGTATACAATTTACCTGCACTTGAAAGATATGTTCTTAGAGTCAACTCTAGGCACGCATCTGTGTTGGAAAAAAAGACAACAGACGTTTACAGTAATAAAGTTGAAATTAAGATTTGACATTATTTTCTGAGTCTTTCATCATACATAATTTTATTTCAAGAGAGAATAATAAAGATGCTTACTTACCTAAAGAATTAATTCCTAAATATGTAATAGCAATAGAATTTGAGACAGCTAGAGGTTTTGTTTTTTTTTGGTTTTTTTTTTTTTTTTGATGTCTAGGTATGGTATGACTAATATTTCTCAGACTAAGGCTAAAATTGGAGTCTTGTAGGCATGTTCTTCATGGTGAGCAGAGCAGCAACATTGTGTTTTGGATGGTAGGTAGGATTTCAGACTCCTAAGGACTAGCAAGCTTCATTTTGACATACCGCAGCCACTGTACCTACATTATTATGTAAATGAAAACATTTCAGACAGACTCAGAAAGGCATGGTCAGGACTGTCGTGTTCACAGGAGCAATGTCACTGCTAACCTCTAAGGTCATGATACTCTATTATTGAAGTGTCAGATAACATTGTGTTGATAAGTAGATTAGACAAAGTATTACTTTATTATTATATGAACAGATGTCAGTCATCTGAATAACTCTTACATGAATTGTCATCTTCTATTTTTCTGACGCATTATTTCATAAAATAGGTCAAGAATACTAGAGAAAAAAAGGAGATAAATGTTCGTTCCTTGTTTCATGACCTAATAAAAACACTTTAACCAATCTCTCCTTTTGTGTAGGCCACAATATCAAAATTAATTGTTAGTATCTCAGTGCAACAGAATGCAATGAAAAAATATTGTATATTTATTGAGTTTGATCTAGGTTTAAATTACTATTACTATTTAAATTACTATTTCATAAAAATAGAAAATCCTACTACAAATTATAAATATTTTATTCTCTTACTCTACTGCACCAGCTGAAATCTAAAATTTGTCCTTGAAAAGTAAGGTAGTATATTTTATGTGGTAAATGTTCAGAGTGGTATGCTAGAAATTAGTTGTCTGGCATCTGGTATCAGTACAAGAACTTGGCCTGCTAATTCACAATAAATCATCCTGCAGTATTGCATTCTTTTATAGTAACAGCTAAATGCGTAATACCCTTAGAACTGTACCTCACTATCAATTACTTTCTCTAAGTGTTATGTGTTTCATCTGAATATAATAGGATAAAGCATGCTGTGTGAGCACTTTCTTGTGATGCATGCACAGACCTTAGAGGTATTTGCCACTCACGCAAATTGTCACCTAATGACAATATCAAAGTCTTGCCAGGAAAACAACAATTACAAAAAAATTCGATATGTACCAATGCATATACAAAAAACATGGCTTGACAGTGTAAGTGCTTGATTCTACATTCCTAAAATCCTAAATAGTTTTCTCTGATGTCAGTGGATTTTGGACCACACTTGAGAGGGTCTATCTCTGTCTCTAGCAAAGTTGAGAAGAAAGGCAAATAAGTGAATTTAATCAGAGTTCAGTGAATTTATACTAATTAAAGTTTGTAATGGCAGAGGTAACAAGCACTGAAAGCTGTTGCTGTCTTAGATGCAGTGACGACCAGAGGGACAGTGCCAGTACTTTATGTTTTGTCTTCTCAGAAACAGGGAAAACAAGGACTTTTCCTGTGGGCCATTGTTTTGTCCAGCTCTGTATTCTGTCTCTGATTCTGGTTTATATCAGGAGACTTGGAGGAATGCACAGTAAATCCAGCACCAGGTACTTAGAGAACACTACAGTCACAGCAAAGATATTATTTTCTTTTTCTTACCCTTATTAGTATGAAACAGACTTATTCCTTGATGGAAAGGGGGAAACAACAGTAAGGAATTTAAGAGGATTTGCTATGGACTGATGAGGTTGGGCATTGCTCCACCAACCCATGGAGAGTGCTGGCAACCTACTCATCCAGTGGGTACCTGGTCACTTTGGCCAGTTGAGAGTATCCTCACATGACGCTAGTCACATTGTGATTACTAGGCAACTTGCAATAATTTTAGGATATCCTAACTATATTCTTTTCATTCCATTCATTAGCTAGGCTCAAGGAAATCTTTGCTTTATTTCTCTGTTGCAGAAATGCAAAATCATTCTTTTTCAAATTCATAACTGCATTTCCACAAATCTTTGTAGTTTTCCTTGCTTATACTTTCTTCTACAATTTAAATACAATTTTAAGTGAATCCTGGTTTAGGAATCATGTCTTTATTTCTCCCTCTGCCTGATTTAGCTGAAAAAAAAAATCTCCTCTTGTATGCCTCTACCTCTCAAGTTTTATGAAGGTCCAATACAAATATAGAAAGACAGATAACACAGAACAAAAGTTCTTGCAGAATACCTCCTTTTTCATTCTAGTGAGGACAGAAAACCTAAGCTGAAATATAAGAAGCCAAACCTGCAATTTATTCCTGTGTTTGACCTATGGCTGGGAAGAAGAAAACATTACACATTTAAGTATCTTTGCCATACTCACATTTGCTTGAGGAGCCTCACAGTTGCTTGTACTTATATTTTAGTTCTTGGGGCCTCCTATGGGCCCTGCACAGTAGGGAATAACTACAGTGCAATATACCCCACCTCACTGCGCCTATAACATGTTCCCATTTTCCCTGGTCATTCTGGGGAGTAAAATTTTTCCAAATAAAACCATTTGTCAAGTCTACTCTCCCATTTAACCAGGAAGTGCTTTGGTGCAGTGAGTATCCAATAGATATTTTTCTCATTTTATAGAAGTCCTTTATATTCCTGGTACAGCAGCAAATTAGAACAAATAATCAAGATTTGCACTCACATAATTCTAAAGTTTTCTTATTAAAAAAAAAAAAAAAAAACGGGTTTGACTTTACTGCTTGTAAAATTTGTATGTTTTCCATGACTCATTTTCTGGGTAGGTGAAGGTAGAATGCTGTATATAAATGCTGTAATACCTAACACAGATATTTAGCTCAGTTTCTACTGTGATTCTCTATGCTAATTAAGTTTTTTTTTCTTTTCTTTTTTTGTGCATGAGTATCTTATTTCTAAATAGGTGAAAGTTCTAGAAGTAATCCATTTATCCATTTATTTTACTTATATTGAGAAATTTATGCACTAAACTGACTTAGAGTTCTGATATAACATACAATCTGTTTCCTATAAAGAAAGGGTCTTTGCTCTTTGGTCACTGGGAAGTGTATGCGCCACTTCCTGAACTGAATGCAAGGAAAAGTCCTTCATTGAAACAGGTCCTGGCTTTGGTCACAGTCATGCCTTAGATCCATCTATCAGTCGATGGTAAGGAAACCACAATTCACACAGAAGCATCACATCAGTTTTGCAAAATCAGACTGAATACAACAGCATTATGAAGGGCAGAGTGTATCAATTTTTTTTTCTTAAAAAAGTGCTTAGATATTACAAAAGTTACTGCCTTATTCCTTATTTCTAGATCTCATTTTGGTAGTTATAGATGAAGGCAAAATGCAACCACAGAGATTAGACAACCTAATCGTACCATCTAGAAAAGAGATGCTTTTTGCAATATATAAAGTGAAATCAAATATATTGATTGAAATAATAACTTCTTAGTCTGTGAATTCTGTGAATACACTCCTGACTACTATACTGGGAATATTAATCACAAAACACAATAAAAAAAAAAAAAGATTTTGGAATTTATTATGACTACTTTGTTAATAATCAAATTATATATTACCAATCAAATACAGATTACTTAATAAGAAAAAAAATGTATATTACCATAAAGTATTTTTGCCCTGAATCTGTCAAGTATAAGGCTTATTTATTTCAAAATGGAATTGCTTACAAAGAAAGTCTGTGGATGAAACACGAACAAAGCAGAGGACAACATTTAAATCTCCTCTGTGGTCTTCACTTCCATGAAGGGAGAGCGAAAAAAAAGCCTATCTTTACCTTACCTTGAGTGAAAGTATACAAGCAATTGTTCTGATCTGTTGCTCCGCTGTGTGCAAATCCTGAGAATACTATATGCATTCAGAGGAATTATTTACTACAGTTTCATTATCACTATGCACAGCCAAAATTTAGTAATGTGAACTCTCTTTACTGAGACAGCTAAGATAAAGTATGCTGTAATTTTAGAAAAATTTATTCTCAGGAAAAAGAAAAGTAAAGCAATGCTTATCATCATAACTTCTCACAATTAATGAAACCTGTCTGGAATCAAATTTCATTTTGTGAGCTATCGCTCTTAAATGCTCAGAACATACGTTTTGGCTCTCAAGGGTCCTTTCCAAAGATTCAAAGTATGAATTTAGTCAGGCCTTTCAAAGTTTTCAGATCAAGGTTCTCCATGATGGTATTTCCTGTCTGGGGATTGCGGTGCAAAGGATTTGATAAAAGAGTTTCTTTTTAGGCCAATTTCCAAATATTGGTACTTGGGAGAAGACATACTTCTAGTCTAGACTACAGAGGAATGTATTAAGAGCCAAGACAAAAGCAGATCACCTATTTTTTCCCTTACAATCCAGGAAACATAAATCAAGAAAACTTCATCATTTTAGCCATACCATTCAAGTCATTGTTTTACGCATTGCTTTACCAGAAATATACATATTCCCTTTAACGACCTCATGGAAAAGAAGTAAATTCTAGTGTGCTGTACCAAACAGTATCAGTGCTGTTATCAACATAATCCTAAGAATTGCTGTTTTCCAGCTACATTTATGATACCAGAATACTAAAAAGGTCAATGAACACTGGACAATTGCACATAAAAATCGGGAAAAATCCTGAAAATGCAGAAGGATAAATAACTAGCACATATCACTGTTTAAAGCACCTGCTGCCTCAGAATACAGAATGTTTGAGATTGGAAGGCACCTCTAGAGATCACCCAGTCCACCCTGCCCTGCTCCAGCAGGGACACCCAGAGCACGTGGCACAGGGCAGCATCCAGGTGGGTTTGGAAGATCTCCAGAGAAGGAGACTCCACAGCCTCTCTGGGCAGCCTGTGCCAGGGCTCTGTCACCCTCACAGTAAAGAAGTTCTTCCTCACATGGAGGTGGAATTTCCTGTGTTTCAACTTACACCCGTTGCCCCTCGTCCTGTCACCGGCCACCATGGAGAAGAGCCTGGCCGCATCCTCCCTACAATCACCCCTCAGGTACTTGAACATGTTGATCAAATCTCCTCTCAGACTTCTCTTCTCCAGACTAAACAGGCCCAGTTCGCTTAGTCTTTCCTCATAAGATAGATGCTCCCGTCCCTTAATCATCTTCGTGGCTCTACACTGCACCCTCTCTAGAAATTGTCTATAAATATTAACTTAGCCTCCAATCATCAAAGGATTTGACTAGAGATATTTTTTGAAGCAATCAGGACAGAATGATTTTTCCAAGTTTTGACTAGGCAAAAAAAAATGACCCATGAAAGGCCAGTGGTTTATATTCATATTGTTCACACACCTTGGGGGGCTATTAGAAAATTAACTGGCAGCAGCACACATGACCCACTTCATGGTGCATGGAAATGGAGTCATGTCTCGGTCTGGACTTCCAAAAAATTTAGATGTATTTGAGCTCAAGTGAGAAAAAAAAAATATTTCTACATTCTCCTGTGCAAAACTCCTCGCATGACACCCCTGTCAGCACTTAGTTTTTCTCACTCACTCAGATTTTTGTTTTCTTGCTTTATCTTGATTTTTTGGCACATAAACATGAATGATATTTCAATATTCTGAGTAAACCATAATTTCAGAATTTATTTTTAGTCTGGAATATGGACAGGAACAATTTTCCAAAAATCTTTCATTCTTATTCATAGATTTCTACTAAACTACAACCTTGCTTTAGCAAAGTCACAACTTCTCTGAACAGCTACATTTCATAATTTTCATATTTCTGAATAGGTATATCATAGTAATAAGTGGGTCCAGCTGATATCAAAGACAAAAGTGTTAGGCATTGTATTCATGAGAAGACAGTCCAACTCCTGTCACAAGTTGGATGGATAAGACATACAGGGATGAAAAGTAGAAAGAGAGCAGGGAAGTAAAGTGACTTGCACAGGACCTTATAGTGCCAAGTTCAATGCAAAACAGACAGCATGACAACTCAGGAATTGTACTTCATAATTTTCACAGCACACGTTTGGATTTACAGTTTTCTTGTCTCCGTTCTAGAGGCCAGTTCCTGAAATGTGTGGAAAACTTTCTGTGGGTTGAGGTCATTCAGCACTTTGCAAAACTCACCCTGATTTTCAGAGGTGCTGAGGGCACACAGCTCCTGTCGAGTACACTAAGAGTTCACAGTACCTCTGAAAATCAATTCATGTCTAATGGCCTTTTCACCTGTCAGAAATAATTGCTGTTTCGCAGGAGCATACTAATTCAGTCACCATTTTGTTTTTAAAGGAGACTATTTATTTTTACCTTGCAAAACGATCTGCTAGGGAGAAATATCAGGAGCAAATTGTGTCCCAAAAGGAAAATAGATTTTATATGAAACACTCATTCTGTTATTGTCAGTCATAAAAAAATACAGATTTTAAGAGTTCTTTGCCTTGCAGAAAATCTGTTTAAGCAATCTCATCGTACAAAAAAAGCTCTCTCATCTAAAGTCATAGAGTTAGCTAACCATTCTTGCTAGGGAATAGCTTTTGTAGCTCAGGAAAAGTCCTTAATACCAGTAGGAGTAAACTAACATGCAACGGAGGGTGTCCTTTATATAGCTGGAACTGTGCCCAGGAGTCAGAGTGCTTTTTCTCTAAAAGATATTATCTTCAGACTTTCTACTGATGCTTTCCTGACTTTAATGCTCCTAAGGATAGCACCTTAATGTAATTTTCCACTGTTGTAAGACAGGTTTGGAAATTAAAGCAAAGTTTTTAAATGAGCAAAATGTGTACAATCAAAAGGATATGACAGCAGGGCCAAATCCTAAAGTGTAAGTCTTTTCAACGGAAATTAAAATCCACATTAGGAAATAGTAAGCTGCGTGCTTTGGCCATAGCAGTTGATAAAACAGCTGTATTGGGAGAGCATAATGTGTACAAACTCAACAAAAAGTTCTAGGTTTCATGTCCCTACAGAGCTTTCCATATAAGTTTAAACTTCTCCATGGGTGGAAGCCAGTCTTTTCAAGTGCAGCATCAAGGGGGTATTTGTCTTGTCAGTGAACCTTTCTTTGATTCTCTTATATTTTAAAGACATAGTAAAATTTTACTTTAGGAATTTAACAAAGGTGGAGTGTCATGAACACTTGGCTTTCATCTAAATCTTTTTAGTCCTATATATCTTCATCTCTACTCATATATATATATATATATATCTGAGAACCATCTGAGTGATTATGACAAACTATGCAATACAAAAACTAAATACAAAAGGTACATTTTTTTGGATGCATGGAAAATATTTCCATATGGACCTGCTTAGTATGAATCCCTGGGTAAATGCAATTGGTATTCAGATTAAAAAAAGTTAGAATGGTAAATCAATAGTGTGCATATATCATAAGACTTATTAGCCCCTAATGACTCCTGGCTGTCCAGGGACATATTATGGCTCAATCCTATTTTCAGGGAAGTCAGTGACTAAATGGTATCAAGAACCAGAGCTCCCTCCCTCATGCAGGTGTTGGAGATTGAAATTAAAAATTACTGCTCTTTGTACCCCAAAGGTTAGATGTTCCAGAGCAATAGAGATGCATCCCAGGGAAAACAGCTGGAGGCTACTGAGATGAACACTGCAAGGGAAAGTAGAACTCAACCTGGATTGTTAGTGAAATATTTTTTTTCTTCAAGACTGTGCTGACACTGCCCATAACTGGCATTCTGCATAAGATTTTTTTCTAATGTGGAGATCTTG
Organism: Crypturellus tataupa; assembly: GCA_034781795.1. Lineage (NCBI taxonomy): Eukaryota > Metazoa > Chordata > Aves > Tinamiformes > Tinamidae > Crypturellus > Crypturellus tataupa. Next base: position 1,945,824 of record JAWLRI010000923.1, on the reverse strand, counting down.
GATGTTTCTGGAGAAAGCATATATTTCCCTTTAATTTTTTATTTTGACAGAAGTAATAAAAGATTTCTTAATCCACATAGTCCATCCATTCCTTCAAGGCACTTACAAGATATGCAAATAACACTTGACAAACTAGCCATGTGCTTAAAATAAGATGTAAACGGGTATTTCCCAAGGCTAATCTTTCTTTTTTTTTTAAAATTTATGATCTGTTTGACTAATCTCAGCCTATACTGAATTGCAGTGTGCAGCTTTCTTCTCCCCACCTTATCACTGTAGCTCTTATTTTATCTCCCTCTGGAAAAGAAAAACTATGCATATTATGCAATCAAGCTGTCTTTTCTTTCTGGCTAGTGTTCTTCAGCTCCCACTACTCAGGGGCCACTACTTGAAACTGAATCAGGAGATTACCTATTTCACTGCTTTTCTGTTTGCATGCTATTCTCATTGAAAATATTAATCTGCTCAGAAATTACTGGCTGAAAATGACATTAACTAAGAAATTCTGTACTATGGATCAAACTGCATGTCAAAAATAGACATCACGTGAACTCCCAATTAAAACTGATACACTGATGGATAGGGTAAAAATAAATATGTTCAGAAATTTCTCTTATACGTTAGATGCAGGCACTTCATTGTCACTTTTACAGCCATGCTTATCAACCCTATGTATCTCTTCAGTATATATTGTGATAAACATATAGCAATGTGCATTTTTTTGGACATAAAAACCTTTTTCCCTGTGTCCATAACGTTCTTGGGAATTTGAAGCTTAATTATATAGAGAATAGACTAACAACATTGGCAGAAAGCTATGAGGAAACAGACAAACGTTTGGAAATTATAACAAATATATATCACCCGCACTTTAAATTTTCTTCTAAATACTTTCACTTAGCATTTTATTACTCGACGTTCTTGCTCTGCTGCAATTTTTCACTTTACCCACTATCTCTTTTGGGGCCTTAAAGATATGTCAGTTTGTGTGATATGATAAAGACTTTGCAATAAGGCTAAATATTTCTTCACAATATAACTTACTTCATTCTTCCATGTTACTGTGGAATCTAGGTGAGATAACAACACTACAATATTCTTCAAATCTTCGATCAATGATGAAGAAGTAGATTAGGATGGAAAAAGAAATTAAATATCCACAATACTCATGTCTTATGTCCCCTGATATTCTGCCTTAATCAAAGGCAAGCATTTCTCTCATCATCTCTATCTAAGCATTTCAACACAACTTTAATAACTTTTTTAAAGTTAACTAATACTTCCTACCATTTTCTTACCACCTCCCCTACATTTATTTGTATCTCTGTGCTAAACAAGATCAAGAGCATGAAGACTTCTAAGATGCAGTGATCATGCCACAATCTAAATTTACGGTCATTGAAAAGGCCATTTCGAAGAAGCATTACAGACATTTGCTGGATGACGCGGAGCTGAGAGTGTCTCAGATCAGATCAGAATTTATTGCCCTTCATCTGTCAACAGAAGTGACAAACTACTGCAGCTGGTGAACCTCTTGCCTTTCTCAACAAACAATATATCGGAAAGGACAGTTGTATGGTCATTCATCTTTAGTACAGCATTTCAGCTTAATATAATGGTAATTAATTTTGTAACTTTGAAAACAATATTTTAGAAAATTTATTTCAAACTTTAAAAATATTTCATGTTTACTAGTTTCAAGTTTCACTGCCTTTTTGACTGGTGATATAAAAAAAGATATTGCCATTCCAAAGTCTTCAACTCAAACTAGGTCTTCCTATTTTGATAGTCCAAGCATTGACTTTACATTGACTTAAATTTGTATATAAAGTGTATCTGTATTGATATATTGATTGAAGCCTGTGTTGAGGCTTTAAACTTGTTCTCCCAAAACAGCTATTTAATACTTAAATAAAATTAATTGAGATGGAATATTAATACTAAAAGTGATTTGGATTTTGAAAAAGTTCAGTTATTCTAGAGTTCAGTGAAAACTCATTTGCCTCATCCAAAAAAAAAAAAAAAAAAGAAAAAGAAAAAAAATGTTGAAACTGGAAGTACAGACATCAAAAGCAAAAATCTGCAGATTTGGAATTAAAAACATCCACAAAAAAAGTCCTACCAATTTTTTTTTTAAAAAAAGGAGTAAATTAAAGCTGTCAGTAGAAAAGCTTTTAGGCAATCACTTCAAATTCTTGTTGACTGCCAGGGGCATTAAGGTGTGTTGGTTTTGTTTAAACGGTACATAGGAATGCATTCTATCCCGGAGATGTTACTTGAGAAGAGGTCTTTTCTTGCAAGGCTTTGCAAATGCGCAGTGTTCAGATCAGCTCAGCTCAGCACAAAGGGAGAGAGCAGAAGGCTCCAAGAGAGTTTACAGTCACCTCCTCTGACTGTCTGAAAAGTCGAACAACGCGGACATGAGGAGCGGGAGCTGGAAAGAAAGGAAGTTTGTTGATGACACTGCTAATCTGTTTCAGGACAAGGACATTTCATTGCTCTTCACCTTTTCAGTTTGAGTTCTTCCCTATGTGGAATGAATGTAGTTTCCTGTGCTCAAAAGTACAGCTGTAGCATCACCTAATAACTAATGGATTTTTATAGCACTGTATTGTCCTCCAGCAGTGAACTCCCCACAAATGAGGCACAAGTTCAAATCTCATTCCTGAAAGCAACTACTGACTTTATTTAGACTGCTCTCAGCCACAGAGACCTACACAGGACAGAACAACCCAAGCGTTTTTCACAGGCTCCAACACAGCTCAGCTGAGCTCCCTGGAGACATGCACAAATTACCTAACTGTAACTATATGTATGTACATGGTCAAAGCTCTCAGTACCTCCATGGGGGTGTTATAAATTTCACAGGATTTGGATCTTCAAAATCAAAATAATAAATGAAGCTCTGTACAGACAAAACTTTTATCCAAGTTGTTCACAAGTTTTCAATAGGTACCTGGTAGAAAAACAGAAGAGTGATCATGTGCTTAAAGGGGCATGTGTCATTTACCTTAGTGCTGAAATAACCAACATATGTAACGGTTTCACACAAGAAACATAGCAGAAAACACAAAGCAACGCTCTATCCCAAAGTTCTAAACTTCTATTCTAAGCTTTTCTGTAAAAATGTACAAAATCTATTGAGACAGCAGTGTTTGTTTCCTTAAAAGCTCAGACTAACCTCAGTGACTGAAAATCTGCAAAGGTAAAACTGATATAACTAGTGATTAGCTGTCCCCAGGTGTTACTTACAAGGATTATACCCATTCTTAACACTGTCTAAGCCTGCGTTTAATGTCATATACATAATTCTATCTTATCTTTTTTGATGATGCTTAAAAATCAAATGGTTGGAAGATAAGAACTGAAATAAAATGAAGACTGCAGTTTTTTATTGTCAGAATTTTTGGGGAACATTTTTCTTATGACTTGTAAAAAGGACTTGTTAGGATTGTTAGGATTCGATGTGGTCATCTACTTACATAATTTTGATTACAGATTTAATTGTGGTAACTAGACACAGATTTGGATAGACATAATTATAGGAATTTGACCTTTGACACATACCTAACCTTTCCCAAACTGACAGATTTTGCAGAATTTCATAGGAAATATTTTTCATTCCATCTTTCTTGAGATGTTTTGTACCCTCCTACTCTCAGTCTTGAAATATCATATGAATAGCCTTTCCCAAGGATATTTAAACTTTTGCTGTAATTCTAAACTAGAAAATACAGCAATATTCCTGTAACAGAGCCTTGTTACCTACAAAGAACTCATAGAAATTCTCAAATTCTTTTAGAAAAGAAATCAGTATACAGATTATAAAAGTATAAAAACATTATAGAGCGAAGAAAGAGTGGCCATGTATTTAATATACATGCAGAAAACCACAGGCTGTCCCTTAGAGAAAGGTTAGTGAAAGTAACAATACGTGACAAGTCATTCACATAGATATATAGTTAACTTTCTGTTTCTCAACAGCCCCCTCCCTACTTTTAAATGTGAAGAGAATTTTAATATTTTCACATATTTTGCAATGATTCCATGAATACATAATTCAAATCCAGTGTAAAAATAAAGAGTCTTGGCTTGAAAACAAAAGGACAGAGTTCCTGCCTGACATTTGTATCATAAATTCAGCAAGGAATCGGAGCCACCACACCAGCCCACTGAAAGCTAGAGAACTCTAATGATAAACAAGCACACTGGGAGGCACAGCATTATCACTAAATGGATTATTTATGCTCGTTCTCAAAACAAGGAAGGGAGGTGAATAATCCTCTTCAAATCTCAAGGCTGCTGATCAAATAAAAATTTCCAAGTACAATAAAAATTTGGCTCCTAGAAATATATTGGAGCTCCTTGAGGTTTTCTTCCCTCAATTCAGGAAATAAAAAATTGTTCCACAGCTGCAAAGAATCAATTTTTGGTACTCTTGATTTAGGATTTAAGTTCCCAGTGGGACTGCTTAAGCTTTCCATCTCCTTCAGCTCTCTGTGGGAGGCACCCATGGTTCTGAGGGGAGAAAAAAAAAAAAAAAAAAAAGCCTTCTTGAGGCCAGGCCAAGTCTGGAGCTAGACAGTATGGCCAGGTGCTGAAGCCAAATGCATGAACTTCCATGGCACAGGGAGCTTCCAGACTTATAACTGTGCGTGTGGGGGGGGGAAATTTTACAGAAATTTCATCCCAAAATTCCTGTTTTTCTTCCTCTTTGTGTCAAACTTGGCAAGAATTTCTGTCAGATACACAAGAGGAAGCAAGTTTTTCACTTAGAATATAGTTATACATAACCGTGAAGAAAGAGGCCAGTCACAAACCTCGTAGGTTTGTGCAAGATCAAAAGGTGAAATTAACACCACACGTATGGGCCATGATCCAATGGAGTCCATGGGCAGCTTTCCATAAAGATCAATGGGCTCTGGATTACACCCATAAAGCCTGAGTAACGAGGAGTTATGTGGATTAAATGCACAGGTTAAACTAGCAAATACAGTACTTCTGTGCCAATGGGATTCTGGATCTCTTTGGCTTTCCACAGACTTAGCAGTGAATAGCACAAAGGGAACAGAAAGTCCCTTGGAAAGCTATTGCATGCAGTCAGACCCCTGGGCTCTCACAGGGTCACGAACTCCAGGAATATGAATTTGGCTTGCAAGTTCATTGGAGTAAGGCAATGCGTCATATGCATCACCAGCGCTTCAGGAAGTACGATTTTAACAGTATTTATCTCCCTCCCCTCTGTCAGGTATTTGCATCTGTTATGCTTTGCTTGGAAGAATGCAGTTATACCCATTTTTACATGTCTATATTTGACCATGGTAGACACAGAGAAGGTACTGTTAGACATTTTGAAGAGCTAAGTCAACACCTAAAAGTCACACAGAACTTACTTATGCCCAGACTGTTTTCCTCAATCATACATCTTGTGAAAGGCACACAGTAAAATGTGCTAATCTATGGAATAAAGATTGCTGCTACTTTACATTAAAATGAGTTTCCTTCACCACATATATATATAATACACACACGCACGTATATATATAGATATACACACACACACACTCACACTATTTTTCTACCGATTTGCTTATCTCTGGCAGTGCAAAGAGATATTAGATAGTGGCCAAAACATTGATGTTGTTTCTCACTGCCCAGCCATGAGAAGAAAATAGATAATATGATGTCTGTAAACTGTGAGCTTATCTTCAATAAGAAAAGGTACCTGAGTATGAAAATGGCCATTAAGAATAGTGGTAAGATATCCAACATGTCCTGATTTATAAAAGCAATGAACCCTGCTTGAAGTGAGTGGAAGCCCAAAAGAGGAAGCTGGGTACTCCTTCTTACACAGAGGCGAAATATTGCCTCTCAGTTATCCCCATCAAAGCTACAAACACTCAGCAGGAATCATCACTTTGCAAGAAGCAGATGATTGGTGATTTCTCTGCAGGAGACCAGTAATCCCTTGCAGCCTTACAGAGAAGCAGAAATCTGCCCACTTTGAAGAGTCAAAGAAGCTTCTTTTACTGTCCAACATGGACCACTGGTGCTGAGTCATTTTTCTTTTTCTCCTTCTCACCATACCAGGCTAATTTACTTAAATAGTTAGCAAAGGTTTTAAACAATAGGCTAGAAAATATCAATAACATCAATAATATCATATCTATCAACTAGAGAAGATTTAATTAAGAGTCTTAATTTGTTAATACTTGTTGTATAAGGTGTATTTCCAGATACCTGCACAATATAGTCCACTGAAGAGATGACTGAACTGCAAATTATCACAGAACCACAGAGTTATCATCTAAAATTAGGACTATTTCTAAAAGAGTGCTTGGTATTTAAAGTACCTTGTTGTACTAAAGAAAAAGTTGTAATAAAGAAAAAAACACATGAATACATTAAAATAACACAAGGAGATATGTGACAGAAACCAGGTCTATTAGAACTGCCTTTCAGCTTTAAAGAATAAGAAATCTGTAAGTACATCTATTATTTTAAATATCAACAGCTTTATGCAAAAATAAATCTTCCATCTGCACAAAGAATGACACTAAGAGCAACATTACATAAAACCATGATACAAAAAGAACTGCTCAAAATCCCTCTATAGACAACAAATTAAGTATGTCATGCTGAAGCAGACAAAATAGTTTGCATTTCTGAATCAGGACAGAACTATTAAAATCTTATTGTCACCAAATATTGAAATAGCATCTGGAAATACTGCACCATGTATTCTATGCAGAATTTTATGTGCATTCCTGTAACAAGAAGTCCCAACATAAATTAATTGAGAGAGAATTTAGGTGTAACACTGAACAACTTAGTTTCCCTAGTTTTGTCACAGTCAATGATCACTTGTAATCAGTACCATGAAAAACCTGCAAAGAAAACTACTTGCAACATTGCTTTGCCTCCTTTCTCCCGAGCCATGTGCTGTAGACCGTGTTCAGCATGGGAAAGTGTGGGAGAACGATTCTCAGCTCTAAGCTCAGGCACGACTGCTGAACTTGGCAGGAGCGGGGATCCAGCAGCAGCTGCTTCTCAGGAAGGTCATGCAATCGCTCCAGTGAGAGGCAAGGCAACCTGCTTCTCAGCTCCCACTGGGTTTCTGATGCAGCAGAATCCAAAAGATCGCCCCCCCATTCACAGGAAGGAAGTCTTGTATCCCTGAATTGGTAGGACTCTGCCCTCCTGCTGAGGTTGGAGCTCACCAGGAGCTGTGATTTGGGTCCTCCCAGCAGGCAGCACCACCAAACAGCTGAGCATTGGTATCTTCTCGGGACAGGCACTGGGGCCAGTACCAGTTTACTCTATTTGAAATACCCACAGGACTCAGCACAACAAATGTCCCTTAATGGATTTCCTGTAGGCAGGGCTGACTTTCACCCTGGGAGTTGTGTTTCCCCACTAAAACTTCATACACCTCACTAAAATGTTGTTCTCTCTTAACAGTAACAGGCAGTAACAGTATAATAAAACTAAACTAAAATAAATTTAAAATGAAAATAAAATAAGGTCTAAGAGAACAAAAAAAAATGTAAGTTATTCAAATATAAACCAAAAAGATGGGAATTTTTAGTCATTGTGCATTCAAAAACAGAAAAAAAAAAAAAGGTCATCACCGAATGTAACAAGTTTCCATAGCTATTTCCATAGCTTTAAGCACATTACAGTTACTGCGCCTCCTCAATAGTTCTCAGCTGGGGATTTCTTTGATTATTCCAAAGCTTGGAAAAACAGGTAAGTGGCAACTCAGGCTGAGTGTGAAAAGCAGCATCCAGGAAAAAGTTATAGGGTTCCTTACAAAACAATGATTACTTTCTTTTTTAAAAAGTCTTTCTCCCTCTTTGAGCAATGGAGTCTCTTGTATGTAGCTTCTTTTCAATTATAAACAAAGACTTCTACTTAGTTTGGAAGATAACAGTGAGAAGGTAGAAGTATGTTTAGTGCAATGTGTAGACTAGACATGAGGTCCAAGTGCTCCAGCCAGTTCAAAGCTTAGTTCTGAGTCAGCTTGTTCCACATTCTTGCATGCTCTAATCCAGAACGGAACTATAGGGTCAGGCCAACTTATTGTTTTTATTATAACCATACTCACTGGTTTCAGAGATTACTATTCTGTGAGCTTTTTCATTAAATTACCATTTTCTACAAGGTATTTCTATTCCTGAGAAACTGAAAATAAAAAATAGCAGATGTCTCTACTCAAGCATATTGCAATTGCCATTCTGAAAGTATATAATTCACTTTTTTATTTAAACAACCTCCATGTATTCTCTAAGAAAAACAGACTTAAGCTGTTTCTTAAAAAAATAAAAAGTATAATGCTTTGATGTGATGGATGCATTGAACATGTCAGGAAGAGTATTATCAAAAAGAGAGGTTTAAAGCCATTCCCTGGGGTATATATGTTTTGATGTCCTACTGTCCTTGTCACACTTGAAAGTATTCAGTCTATCTAGAAATTCATTTGACCCAGAAATAACAAATTGTTCAGAGTTAACGGAGAGGAAAAAAAGCACACACACAGAAAACGAACTATTATATGCTCAGTATTACACTGAACTCTCTGACTGAAGTAGATTAAAAAGAAATATTAACGAGTAATTAAAATGTGTCCCATTGGTCCCACACTTCTATCCACACACTTCTCTACTAAAAACGCAAAGAACTCCAGCTCCAGATATCTTGAATGGGTTTTCTTTTGGTCTAACGATGTTTTCATTCATATGACAGAAGCTTCCTAGGTGACAATATACCTGGGAGAACTTTGTCTGACTTTTAATAGAAAGGAAAATGGGCAGAATCAATCCATCCTTCCATATTAAAATATAAGTATTAACACTTGACTCATACTGATTAGAATAAGGCTGCAACTAGTGTGATAAGGTATCATCACATAGCAAAATCCTTAATATTATTTAATATTATTTAATATTATTTAACTGATATCAGAATAATAGTAAAAAATTATATTTGAATTCAAAAGCAAAAAAAAAAAAAAAAGATACAGCAGCTCTGAATTTCTCTGTTCAAATTCAGATAATTTTTTGAAAAAGCAAACTACTCAATGGCAAATATCACTGTGGCTATGAGGCCAGCTTCTGTGCTCTAATTGGGAGTGAGAAGAGAAATTTTGCCATGTATTTCTGGAAGACCTGATTCAGTAATCTTTAGAGTTAGAAAGGCTTCCATACATTTTAAACATCCATCAGATCACAACTTCTATTTGGAAATGTCACTTTCTGAACACCTATTCTGTCAAAAAGGTCTTTAGGAATGAGAGAACATGAGTAGTAGAGCAAGGTGTAGTGAAGCATAATGACTTAGGAGTAAAAATAATGGCGGGTGGGTTCACAGCAGGGAAATAGCAATAAACTTTCAAAAAGGTTTTTGTCTATCCGAGAGCAAACAACATAACTAGTAAAACAACAGCTGGACATGGTTAAGAAATATTACCAGTCCCAAGACCTTAGAGCTGTTTTCTTAAAACAGCAGAACAGAAAAGGGAGAGCCTGTTTGCCTTGCGGACTTCCAAAGACTCTCATATCTTGAGTTTCGCCAGAATGACGGTACAAATGAAGATGACTTAGGGCTGAAGTACATCATAGAGATGCCCCTGATTCTGATACATCATATGTCTAAGGAATGATAAATTACAGCCCTTTGGAAAGGTCCACTGTAATGAAAACTGTGACCTTGAATGCTAGTGATGACAGTCCACCCGGGAGTGACCACACCGATCCAACAGTGAGAGCCAGGCTGTTGTAACCTTATCTTGAAATTCATGGGTCGCTGCTGGAAAGAATTTGTAAGAGACAGAGCTGAGCATTTTAGAGCAGCTCCAAAGCTGTCCTCTGGCTGTTGAGTTCCCTGAGCGCTTGCGTATTATTGCATGCTAAAACACAGGTTCAGAGAAATAGAACCTGACCATTTTAAACAGGTCCTGTTTTTGGAATGTACTGTATGAGTGCATATACACAGGAAATTCCACAAGACCATCACAAGCATGCTCTAGCTTGAACAAAATCCCCACTAACACCTTGAACAGACACTTTCTCACACTGTAAACAGTTTACCATATAGAGCAGTCCTATATTATGAACAGATTTATTAGCATATGTATAAAACCAGCATTCGCATGAAAATATTTATTTTAAATGTAACACAGTTTGCCTTATTAAAGTAATTAATTCTTTTTATTGCTTTCATTTTAAGTACAAATAACAGCTAAGGAACAGACTTGAACGTGAGTTGCATAGTTAAGAACTAGAGAAGTGTGGTAATATAACAGTATATTACAGACTTGTCTAATGATAAAATGTTCTGACATAATATAAAATGCAAATTGTGTGTTATTGCCTTAAATTGTTCCAGTTCATTTACCTTGCTATGAGCATTCATTACAGCTAATTATTGTAACAGATTTTTATTATTCATAATTACTTTTTCATATTTTAATGATCATAAATTTTGAAAATTCTGGTCATCATCTGTCACCATTCATGCTTGTCAGATCTTTCTTTACACAGAGTATTTTGCATACTCATTATCATTAATATGTTTGTATTCAAATCTAGAGGGATATTTTAAAAGAAATGCAATATTATTTCTTAAATGCAACCCTTTAGGCCTAATGACAAACTGATGCTGATCTTAATTTTAGAAAATCAGATGAAATGTCTCTAATTAAATATACAGTTTGCTCCCTGTCTGACTCATAAATGCACCTACAGTTAGAAAGAAATCATTTCAGTTATCCATATATCATTCAGACAGCAACACATTGTAAAGTCCAATTTCTAAAATGAAATGTTTGAATACAAAGCATTTCTTCTCACCAGAAATGGAGAACACAAAAAGAAAATAACTCAATAACTCAAGCTCATCAGTCTGGTCCCATTTCATAAGGTGAAGCTGTGTCAGAGAGCTGTTTCATCAGCCAGAGTAGTCACAGAGGTTTTATTTTTGGTACTGCTTTTCTGTAGTTGCATTTGTTTTGTTTCTTTTGAATAAGCAAATAAACAAAGTCAGTATATCTTAATCCCAGATTTATACAACTCCACATTTATACTCCACAACTCCAATTTATACTTCTAGGAGTGGAGTAACAATGATACAAAGTGTAGCTATAATGGTACTAAGTGTGATCATGAGAGAAAAGCATAAAGTATATGTCAGAGACTGGGGACTTTTTAATATTCCCCAAGTCTTTGAGGAAGTTACTATGGATTGAAACACACTAGATGTCTTATTATTCACAGTGCAGATTAAATGAAAGTAGTTGCAAATTTCTCTTTTATCCACAGTGTATATAAAGTATGATACCAATACAGTACACAGTTACGGTAAATCTTTCCCAATCATCTGGACAAACACAGTTTGGCAGCTTTATATATATATCTGTATCTATATATATTTCTTATATATACATATATACTTATATATACATATATATATGTAGGCACACATGTGTTGATAAAACTATTGTACCTCTAACACAAAAAGCAGAAGATAAGGAGGTTACCAGTCATGGTTGACTAAATAAAGTCTTCAACAGAACTTGACATTCGATGATCCAACTTGAAAGGTTATGGAACACATTCCAGGATGATTAAATGGGTCAGAGCTTTTCCTATGGACCATAGCCAGCAGGTTAAAGTCAATTGTGTCCCCTCCAATTGGCAAGCGATTAATGGAAATATCTCCCCAGGGCACTAAATTGGGACCTTTACTTTTTCTACTGATGATTAATGGCCTGGCATTATACAATTCAGCAATAAAGAATAAGCACATGAGGTTTCTCTAATACAGTCTTTTCCAAATCACTGCATTAGAGACTTCCAACTTCCAAGAAAAAGATAACATAAAATAAACATTTGGGCATTATTTCAGGAGTTACTAGCCAGTAAGAACTGCAACCCGTGTTCTTAGCTGAACTACATAAACACATTTATTCCACTTATCCCATTAATAAGATTCTACTTATGGAATTAATTTATATGCTTAACCTAGTACTGTTGTAACTAGTATTTAGATTTTTTCTTCGTATTTCTAGCAGAAATAGATGGAGACAGGGTGCAAATACAATTAGGAAAAAAGTGAAAATATTCCTATAAAATTAATTTCTAGAGAAATAAAATACATAGTAAAAATTTCAAATTATTACCAGAAAAATATCCTGCAATGTCTTTAAGTAGGAGCTTCACAACTTAAAAACAATACAGACATCAGTGCCATATTTTTGAAAATTCATAATCGATCATTTGGTCACATTTCAGATGATGAAGCAACAGATAATTAGATCTTTCACTGCAGGTGAGGAAAGAGGAGACTGATTACGTATAGCAAGCAGAAATTAGCAGCAGGGATTTGAGATAAAATCAAATATTAATTAAAAGAAAGCAGAAGAATCCTATTTATTTGTGCTATTATCCAAAATGAGTTTGTTAAGCTAGTTAATCAGTAACTTTGTCCATAGGTAAATTCACCTTCATTTGATTGAAGCAACTAAAATGTACCTTTATTTCCTTACGTTCCCTTCAAATTTCTAGATAGCTTTCAAACTTATACTCCTTTTTTTTTTTTTTTGTAAAAAATAGAATGTGAATGCAATAATTCAGATAAAGTAAGGCATCTTGAGAAAACCTTCAGACAAAATCAGTCTGAACTTTTATGGGTGTTCACAAGATTTTAAAACTTTAGATTGGACAGAGAGGGGAAAATGAGCTAATGGCCATACAGAATCACAGAATGGTTGAGGTTGGAAGATACCTCTAGAGATCATCCAGTCCAACCCCCCTGTTCCAGTAGGAACACCCAGAGCACGTGGCACAGGGCGGCATCCAGGTGGGTTTGGAAGATCTCCAGAGAAGGAGACTCCACAGCCTCTCTGGGCAGCCTGTGCCAGGGCTCTGTCACCCTCACAGTAAAGAAGTTCTTCCTCACATGGAGGTGGAATTTCCTGTGTTTCAACTTACACCCGTTACCCCTCGTCCTGTCACTGGCCACCATGGAGAAGAGCCTGGCCGCATCCTCCCTACAATCACCCCTCAGATACTCGAACTAATGTTCCTGCTTTTCTGAGCAGGATAAAATTCCAGGTAAAGTTTGTGGGAAACCTCATCTGAAAAAAAAAAGAAAAGGAGAAAAAAAAAAAGAAAAGAAAAAAGCATGGAAAAACATGTAGTGGAAAGATATGAAGTCTCATTTTGTACATGTACAGACCTTGATAGCTCAAATGAGAAATATTTAGGGATGTGTGTGTGTGTGTGTTCATGCATGTGTACCTGCATTTCTCGAGCCATGGAGAGGCTGCAAAGACCAGGGAAATGCCAAGAGCCAAGAGAAGCGGTCACTCTTATAGAGCAATTATAGGGCAATTATAAGTTCACTGCAAATGACATATAAAATAAAGGATGTTTGCAATGTGATATGTCTAGTTCATACAGCTAATAATTTGAAATAGTCCTCCAACCAGGAGGTCAGCTTAGATGATGACAGTTCTCCTTTGCAACCTCACAGTCTTTGAATCTCTGAATCTAAATTATTTTCTTCTTTACAGTTGTAGAGCTGTACTTGAAAACCAGTGAAGTTTTGGTTTTGATATCATGAGATTACTATGTTATTAAAAACAAATACTGGAAAGTCAGGAAACTTGTCATTAGGAGGTTAAAACTCAGCCATTTAATACAGCTATCTGATAACATATAACAAGAAGACAAAATTTGTGTTAAATTGAACATGTAACAATTTTCTGTACTTCCTTTCTTTTCATTAATATTGAGTTGAAGAGACCACATACAACATATCATATATATATGCCACATATCACTACAGAATGCTAAAAGTGGGAAGATGTATGATCAAAAATATATGCATGCAATAGTATTAAACTCAACCAGAGTTACTTTTTAATGTTAAAAATACTGTATCAACATTGAGCATATAACATATTGCAGATATATGATATCCATCTTTCACCATCTTAGAAGATTTCTTGAATAAAATGATTCCATGAACTATCAGCTTACCACTGCAACCAGTGTGGGGAGGGTGAGGTGAGGGGAAAGGGGGAAAATACCTAAGGAGTGTTTCATCTCTTTTATTGCTATTTTTGATTGTTATACTACCTGAAACTAAGATAAGCATTTTTTTAATAGAGCATGCATGTAATATGCATACTCAACCGTGATGAATTGCATGGCATTTTTTGAATATCTGGTCAAAATGCCTATCTTGGAGGAAGCTCTAAATTGCTGTCAACTTAAGTATTTCTCAGACTTTAGCATGTCTGGACTATAAGAAGGAAAATGAAATCTAAGATAAATATGGACCAGAGATTTCAAGTGTTATTGTCCAACATATTAAGGGCAGTGAAGTCTATGAGGAATAAGTGAAAGCACAAGCAATGTCACAGAATGAGCTAAGACTGCTAAATGAAAATGAAATGAAGCTAAATGATTCCTTAAAATGAGCATGCAGAAACTTTTTTTCTGTCAGCTTATATAGATGAGTTATTAGACCTCCTCCCTTTAAAATATTGTTCCTGTTTATCATATGCTATTGGATAGATCAGTGGGAAAATAACACAGACTCCCAGATAAGAATCCCCAAGCCACTTTTGAAAGATGACTATTAGTAATCTTAAATACCCTATATTCTTCATCAAATGACTCACCAAATTTATTTTGCCTATGTTGAAAATTGGTCAACGTATAAATTGGTGTTAATCTGAACCTGTAATTTGTTTGTGCTCATGAAGATCTGGTCTGGTAAAGACCCTTCATTAAATACCACAGAAGAAAATGTATGGCTGTGCCTGGACAGAGATCCATTACTGCTTTTCACCATTTCTCAAAGATGAAAGATTGCAACCTTACAGGTCTGATTTAATCTGCTCTTACGGAAATGAACAGATCCATTTACACGTGAATTTCTTTGACTCAAATCTTTGTACTGATATTTTTGTTATTAAAAATGCCGAAATACTTTGAATATTTCAACAAAATGGTTGCTTTCTGGGTTCAAAACTAGGAAGGAATTGTGTTTTTCTAAGAGTCTATCAATATGTCTGATATAATCAGTAAACAAATCTGATCTTGGTTGACATTTCATCATTGAAGTTGACAATGAACAACAGAACTAACACAATCATCCAAAAAGAAGGACTTGTGTACTATTTCATCAGAAGTCTATCAGTAATGTGACATAGGGAATGAAAACTAGAAATAAAATTCTTAGGTGAGGTAACTATCATGACAAAACTTTATGCATAATGTTTACCCTTAATGTGAAATCACCACCCAAATCATAGGTCTGAGTCTGAAATTCTGCTGTTACATTTGTTAAAAACTTGAACCCACTGAAATTTGCCTGTGTCAATAAAGTAAGACACTGAGGTTATCACTCAGTCTATTTGCAGTGCGAAGGTATTTAAATGAACTAACTCAGCTACACTAGCTTATAGAGCCTTTTTGGGATACTTCAGGGATGATTTATTCTTAATTTGTTCTGCTTCCCTACCAAACAATACCTCTGGGTTCACCTGTGCTTGTTTTCCACTTAACAAGCTTTCAAACGTCATCTTAAGCACTAAACACAAACAAAATAGCCTATTATTGTAATTAAGTTAAAATTGGAGCAATTTCTCTGAACCTGTACTCAATCTGAAATTTGCTGCTTCTGCTGTAGCCATGAAGTACTTCCGTGCATAATTCTACCAATTGTTCCAGCAGAAAACATTTTTTTCCTCACTATAATCTTTTGTTGGGTTAAAAAAAAGAAAAAAGAAAAAAGAAACTGCATGTAGTTTTATGTGCTAAGAGATAGATGAAAATGATTCGTATAACCATTAGATATTCTCATACTGTCTCTCACTCAGCTTTGGCTAACAGAGATTGACTGTTCAGGTGCTGCTCCATCTACTGACCTCTCATTGATTATTTAGAGTCATATTTGACCAATGAGAAATTGTCTCAGTCGTTGCTTAGCTTGACTGGATTTCTATCATCATGTCCCTTTTGATTTCCATCACTGTTACCTTACTACGATCCCAGGCACAGGAGCAGTAACCAACCCAGGACTCAAAATGAGTGGCGTATTATGTCAACACAGAATACAGAACTGCTTAGCAATGAATCTAAATGACTGCGTGTTTGTAAAGGGTAGCAAGACAAGTAACCCACAGAGAATGCATACAGTATAACTCTAGTTCTGCCTACAGCAAAATGTCAGTTACTCTAATTGTGGCACATCCCAGCAAATATTGAAGATGAGATGATAAATACAGATCAGCTTGACATCAGCTGTCGCAAGAAAAACAAATGAATTTACAGTGATGAGAATGGTAGAGAATTCCAATAGCATAAAGTGGAAGGATATGAGAGAGTTAGATTATGCCTATTTATTTTAATTGATGATTAGATGGAGCAACCAGATATAAAGAAGGGTATATGATACAGCCTACAACACCTGCAGTATATGTCTATCCAGGCTAGAAACCTGTCTCTGAAAACAGAACAAACATATAGTGACATTTCTCCAGTAAAACTCATCATCTCTGTCAGAGAGATAAGCTGTATGTCATACAGTTAAAGGTGAAGTATATGAGGTCTGTGTTTCCAGCCTTTTGATTTGAATTTGGGTCTCAAAATGTTTGGCATCATTTATAGAGCACCAATTCTTGGAATCTGAGGCTGTGGTTTTGGAGGGCAATATTGACTTCTCCCATGTTACCCACTCCTGTTCGTGTACCATATTCACTCAATTCTTCCAGCAGAACCATTTCTATGCCTCTGCTGAGATCAAAACTCAGTAATTACTCTGGCACTTTACTGCAAGGAAAAGAAGGGGGAGGAAGAGAGAGTTTCTGAAGCCAAATCAGTTCCCTGAATATTGACAGTGTGGCTGCAGAGCCACTTATTACAGCACAGCTAAGACCATTCAGCACAGTATGATGAAGAAGCAATTGAGAATGTTTCTACCTCTTATGATTGTTGACAAAACCTTCACAATGGGGGGAAAGAGGCTAAAGTTTGTTATTTTTAAATCTTCCCATTACAGAAAAGGAGATGCCAGCTAATTGGCAGAACAGGAGCTGTTGCAGGAACTGGAAGTGCCAGTGAAGGAGGCACTTTCAAAAGCAAAGGGAATCTTTAAAAGAAAAGCTGCTGAAGTAATTCCCTCACTAAAATTTGGAATGAGCACTTGTAACTGTGGACCCTTCTCATAGTATCTGGTCTGGAACCACTTTCCTTATTTTTTCTCAAACTTTTCAGACCATCCTAAGCCTGTTCGTTCCCCACAATTGTTGAATACTGCCTCAGTCATAAAACAGACACAAAGCAGTTATATTGCAACCCTTAAGCTGTGCCTGTTTTCAGTCTGCAGTTTTCAATTTTTGATACAATATGTGAGCACCCTTCCCTACTGAGATACTTTCAGTGATAAATGCCTCCATTGTAGAGGGTGCTCTGGAGGGAACTGGCTCAGATAATGCAATGCTGAAAGGCAGGGGAACATTTTTCCTAATTGGACTCTTGAGTTTGGAAAATCTTTTTGTACTGGATGGAGGAAATACTTCAGACTGAATGTCAGGACAAGAGATGAAATGTAAGAAAGGGAGACGGAAGGAATCCAAGATAGTGCCTATGACATTTTTGAATAAATGTTTTTTGATTGACTGCATTCAGTCTGTCTCCTTGCTGAGCTGAAATTCCCTTAAACAGCATTCCTGTCTCCTTCATTTGCAATGATTTTAGAAATATGCCTCTATCCGTTATCTTTGGTGTTAAAATGACTGTAAGTATTCTTCAGTCTACAAAAACTGGTTTGTATTAATTCCTGGTTTAATTCTGTAGCTTTGTGCCACAGATCATTTTGACCCATTATAAGTAAAATAACAAAAGGAGAACTGTAGAAGGTAGGAGGGTCTAAAGAGAATAATGAGACTCGATTAGCAAAGGATACAATTACAAAGGATACAAGTAGTTGGGTGAAAAAGAGAAAGGAAAGAAAAAGTTCTCAAGGCAATGAGCACTGCAGAGAGAACTGCAGAGCAATTACCTATTAGAATAGTAAAAAATCATTTGAGGAATTTGGAAAACTTTTTAGCACAAAACTTGATAAAGATAAGCTGACAAAACTCAAGAAAATATGTTTTTTTTTTTTCTCTTACAAGAAATATGTACAAGATAGTAGAACTAACTTAGACAAAAAGTATCTTCTACCTCAGTTGCTCTGCAATTGCTTTCTGTCTTTACATATGAGGGCTTTGTGTGCATTCCAAACTTAGTTGAATGCTATTTGATCAGATATGAAATATGACCTAGGAAGTCTGTTTTAGCAATCACCAGCCTTAGGAAAAGATTGAAGTTACTAGGCACCTCCCTGGAAGCTCCCTAAGCAACTGAGGTATCTGCCTGTGTAGAAACCCATGGTTTGCGACTGAATAAAGGAAGACTAACTAGTTAATTAATTTATATGTTAACCAACTTATAAATCTCTGTCAGTCTACTTTGCTCCTGACACTAACTCTTCCAAATTTACATATCCAGACTACTTAGTCTGGATCACGGAGTGGAGAATAGTTAGAAATACTGACAGTGTATTTCTTGCATTACAAACATAGGAAATCCTTAAGTGAGATGATGGCATATTTTTGGATCATCTTCTACATTATTTCATTTCTCCGATCTTAATCTCATTTTGCTATTTTTTCTGTTTTTCTGATCTTCTTTTCCCGCTGTTGTCTGATTCATACATACAAGTTTTTGTTTGTTTATTTGTTTTTTTAAAGTAATCTTTTACAGAGCAATGAGAATAATTAAAATCAGTCCTTCTGCAAATTCTTGGAATTCTTTTGCTTCCTGTTCATGTGACAGCATTCCTATCCAAGCCAATTTGGGGTAGTTGCTCCAGTAATATATGCATACAGACATGAAATATATTGCACATATTGAGTTCTTTCCATCTACTAATTTTATAAGAATCATATTGCTAACAATTTTTCTTGAGTGTAATCTGTAAAAATGCACTTAAATCACTATCTGTGATTTCCAGTCAACTACTCACATAAACTGTGTATATGGCGTGAGAGCATAGCTAGTGAAAACCTATTATCATCATAGAATCACACAAGATTATCATTATTCAGGCCCCATAGCAGAATTTACCTAGTAGACAATGCACATGGCCTTCTCCAAAGGCCTTGGCCTTGGCCTACCTTGCCCAAGGGCTAAGAAAATATGCTAGTGAACAGAATTATGAAAACTTTGTGTCAAAAAGAAATGCTGCTTAATGAAAGTGAGTAAAATACTCATAGTTTCCAAGCCTAAAGTAAATGAATCCAAAGAGAGGCTAGGCATATGGCAGAAATTTGACTGTGCAATGGGTCATAAATAATGAGCTGAATTACTTGGTTAAAGAAATTTTAAAGAAGCCAAATTGAAGGTTCTCCATCTGGAAGTGAAAAACACAAGTTTTATCTCAAAAATGGTTAAAACTAATGGAAAACCGTGATTCAAAGCTAGATATATGTGTCACTGTAGATAATTCTATCACATAGCTGTTAGAGCAATCTGCGGCAAGGAAAGCTAACATAACACATAAATGCATAATCTGAAGGACATCAAATAAAAGCCAGGACAGTTTTATTCCTGATACAATTTAATAGTGGAACTGCATTTACGTTGAGTTCTGCAGGCCACATTTGAATAAGGCCATGGAAAATACTAGTGAGATCAATAAGGAATAGAGACCAAAATGACAGGTAGAAGACAGTGGTGCTTTTGGCAAGCATAATGGCATTTATGAAGTGACTATAGCAAAAAAAAGGTTCACTTGTAATTTGATCACTGCACAGAGATACAGATATATAGGTGTGACAGTAATCAAATCAATAAACAACAGCTTGAAACTGAAGAGAACAATTAAATCTTAAAATGTAGTTTATCAGAAAAGATAGAAAAAATAGTGGCATTGTGTACTAGGACCTGAAAATATAGAAATAAAATCATGCTGCTACCTAAGTTATCATTGGGGCAGTATATATCTGAACTACAGATGAAATATCCTAAGGTTAAAATTCCTCATTTACATTTATTAATTGGAAGGACTCATATGAACATATTATATTATCTCAGTTAGAAAAGCAGAATGTTGTGCAACCACTTGATTGAAGAAATATGCTTTAAGCAATTCTTGAATACTTAATATATATAGCATTAGCCAAATCACTTTGGTGCTAACTTTTCTAAAGTTACTGAAGTTTTCTGGAAATTGAAGTTGACCAATTCTTTTAATATATACAGAGAGGAAAAAATATATATATATATTTCACACAAATCAGTATTTACAAAGCTAGAAGCCTTTATCACAGTGTGCACATTTTGGAGTTTGCGAGCAGTGAGCAATGTACAGTTATATATGATCAGTCATTAATGGACGTGAACGTACACTGAAGAGCTAAGATGTTGATAAAATCTACACTTCACACATCTTATAGATCTGCAGAGAATAACATAGCAAAAAAATCAATATTGATTTTTCTCAAATACAAAGTAAAATAGAAAGTTCAGAGAAAAAGCAAACACTGTAGAATGTCTGATTTAGGAATTCTTTTGTATTGTTGATGAAACCGTCACACTGTTGAAAGGAGATCTAGAAAAATTGAATACCTTATTTTTTTCTGGAGAAAAAAAAAATGTGGGAATCTAGAACAACAAAATTGAAAGATTTTTTTTTTGAGAAAAAAAAAAAAGTGCTGATGTTATATCTCATTAACCTTTTTCCTTCGTGCAAGTGTAGTGATTGTACCAGGAAAGTTATAGTTCATATTATGAGCATTTCCAGTGAGCAGACAGTCATCTAAATTGTAAAAGTGATGTAAACAAGCCCAATGCCAAACAGTACAAAAAATCAGTTAAAAATGCATGGCTGGAGAATAAGGACAAGAACTTAACAGTATTATCAAAGATGAAACTACATAGCAATTCTTCTATAATATTTTGATACCCTATAAAACAATAAAAGAAAATGTAATAGGGAAGGACGTTTTTGAAAGGTGTCATGAAGAGCACAATAACTAAGGCAAGTGATGCTTCCTCTTCCCTGAATACTGACTTGGCAGTCTCCATGTGCTTGTATGATAATGAGCTTATCTGTTTCAAGAGTGGAGTTCTCACACTAAAGTGTTAGTTTTAGAAATTGAATCTGAATGTGTATCTAGCAGTGTCAGACTTGATCACTGGATAATCTTCAAGAACAGTGAGAATAAAGGGGAATTAGAGAAATTATGAACAAATTTAACAGAGTTAAAAATTAAAAACAGTCAAAAATCTGTTAAAAACAGAATTCTGACAGTTTACTATCCAACAAAGGAGAAAAATGCGAAAAAGTGTTTTGATATTTTTCATAAAGACAAAATAAGCTAGCATTTAGAAGACTCTTTAAGACTCTTTAATTCATTGTCCCCTCTGTTCATCACATATTTAAAAAAAAAAATATGGCAAATGTGTTTATCTGTATTATTATTTTTACTTTCTCATTCATTATCTCATTCATTCCTGTTTTCTCCCTCCTCCCTTCATTGCTGCAATATGCTGAATTGCCTAGTAAACAAGAAAAGTGATTCTTTGGTTCACCTCAGCATTGTCAACTACATTGTTCAAGGCAGTTGAAAGTTAAGATTTTTTCACTTGTGCTTACTTCATTTGTTTTAGATGCTGCTGTTAAGAGATAATACAACTCCACAATTATTTCCCTTCTATTATTCAATGTACTGGCACATTTTAAAAAGCAATGTATGCTACAAATTTAATGTTGTTAGTCTTGCATCTTTCAAAATCAAAATTTATCACTTCAAATGAGATATTGAATTCAGCAGCTGTGTGCCATACAAACAGTTCAGGTATGTGTGCTCATACTGAGTCACGATCTTTTGGAATATATTTTAAATGTTTCTTATTTATATATTCATAAGACAAACTGTCTACAATCATCCATAATATTCATTCTTTACTATCTGTAACACATTTTTACTATCCACAACACTGTTGTTAAGAGCCCTGTACTCCCAGCTTTAATGACACTTCCTGAAAAGACAATAGCTTAGAAGCATAGCAGACCCTGGTAGTGTACATGAAAGTTCCTCAGTACAAAATGTTCATGATTCCTGAGTTAACATCAGACCACTTCAATCTTTTGGTATTCATTGGCATAGGAATATACTGATCTTTCATAATTTCCTATTGTCTTCAGAATGTGCAGGTGACCATCTACAGCAAATGATGCCACAAAGGGCAGCCTAAATGGAAAAACTAACAAACCTCTTTTTCTTTTTTCATTGACCTCTACCACGCTATCTGGAAGCCTTAGGACTAGAAAGTACCCAAGAAACAGCAAATACAAAGCCTTGAAGAGCTATAGTTGAAAGTAAAAAAAAATAGTCAAGAAAGGCCTAGTACCCATCACAACTGTCATCTTTAAAAAACGTGTTATATTTCTTAGAAATATCTTATTGTATGTTACTGATGCAACACATTAGAGCAGCTAGGTTAGCATAGAGTACCATAGCACAAGAGAAGGCAATAGTTTCATCTAATGAGAATGCTTCATTTACTAACGCTTCCTTGTCTTACATTTATGGCACAATTCTTCAAACTCAAACGATTTTTAATGTGGGCATCTTATTCTAACCAACCTATCACTAGGGACTCATTACTATAGCTATATTTTGGGGATAATACATTCATCTAGTAATGGCATATGTGAATATCACAAATGTTTTCTTAAGTGGCCTAGTGTTGTTTTAGTTAGATGTAGTTAGTGCTTCAAAACACTGCAGAATCTGATTTTCCAAACATTTGTAATAAAGCCTTTCCTTTACTACTTCCTAATGTACTTTTTCCTGAATCATAAACAAACAATGTAAATGAAATAGTGGTGATAGATGCTCTAAAAGTTGATATGGAATTGCCAGCCTTTTTCTTCCTGACGCCCCCTCCTTAATGGTAAGTTTCCAATGCTTAGTATTAACTCTCATCACTCAAAGTCATTTAGTGCAATATGGGTCTCAACTGTGCATTGAGAGGAAGATAATTCATATACAGAGAGCTAGGCCAATCACTCTTCTAAATTGTTTCTTATAACACAGCATGTTTTTCTTTTCCTCTATCCTCACTCTGAGAGCCTAACAAGTTAGTCACCCACATCACAAGGTGACTCCAATTAGTATATAAGACTGCATAAGAACTTTGAACCAAAACTGCTATGTTAAACAAATCTTCTTTATTCTATTTAAATGGAAGAAAAAGGCTATCCCAAATATTAGAAATTAGCAAAATACTAGTGGATTAATTAGTAACACTATATAGCCAATAATAATAATAATAATCCAACTCAGTGATGTTTCTGATATTCCTGAGTTTTTGTGTTTTATTAGGAATGTAAGGTAACAAATTATGGCTAAATGATAAAGAGATGGAAACAATGACAAAAAAAAAAAAAAAAACAGTTTGAAGACACATTTTCTAAATTTCTCTTCTGTAAGTCTGGAATTGGAACAGTAATGTGTTTTGTGTCTTCTAGGTTACTCTTTCAGCACCACCACCTCTGGGCTATTCATGGTGTTGCCCAATGTTCTGGGCATTTATGGACTTTTGAACTTCTTATGGCCATTTTATTTTTACAACAATTCCAGAATTTCCCTTTGCTTCTTTACGTATTCTGTAACACCTGAGGTGACGTATTTGTGCTACACACTACTTCATTGTACAGCATTTCTTAGAATTTGAAACAGAAAAGAATATTGAGCAGAAGTAGTTTGAAATTATGCCCTTAGCATTTTTAACATATACTTCTGCTGCAAATACTTACAAGTCAATTGCATTATTATTTTCACTCTTTTCTTGTGCTATAACTCAGATAGGGTCTCCATATTAAAATATTACCTGTCAATAAAGATTTTTAGACTTAAAGACTTAATGTTACTCAAGAAAAAAAAAAACTCTACGTGATTTACATTCACTCCATGTAAAACTACTCATCTTTAGAATTCAGGGCTTAAGTCTCACTTACAATAAAACATAAAAATATCTTTGGCCAATTTGGGTCCACAAATATTGCCAGAGAAAGCTAATGATAATTTAATATTAATGAAAGATCAAGCCTTCCCTTTTCAATTAAAAAGCAACAATTTATTACTTTTTATAGGACAGATGCCAGTCAGTTGTGATCTGTTAATTTTAGTAATACATTAGAGGAGTATAAAACCATATTTTCTTTCCTATAACCTATTAATTTGATCAACATTTTGTGACTGCTCAGAATATCTGCTTTTTCTTAATCTCTTTGACAAGGGAAAAGACAAGTCTGGGGTACCCAACTGTGTATTATCTACACTACAAATCACATATCTTCACTACTTAGCTACTGCCCTGAAACACAAAAGGGAGCTCAGGTGTTCATACCACCAAGGCATGAAGTCCTAAAACTCCTTTTTTTTTTTCTCTCTGAAAATGACTTTTGAATGGCAACTGAAACAGTTTTCTGAAATTGACTGATGACAGGTGAATGGCAAAGCAAAAATCAGAATTAGTGTATTTCAAACAAAACTTGACACTTTCATAATAACATGGATTGAAAGCCTAACCACAGTGCTGTTGTTCAATGTCTGAAGTCATGGAGAAGGTAGAATGTGAGCTGACATCTTCACTCAGTTTACGCTTAAGGGCAGAGGACTACCCCTTCTATTTGTGACATTTCCTTGATTCTGTCAACCTGAGGTAGCTTTTAGAACTTTGAATGTATCTTCATCAATAGCTTTATTTGGTTTTTCTTTTCTTAAGTTTGGTGTATTAAGAATTCATTCACTAAGTTCACAGTCTGTATTGATATCACAATTCTGTCCTAGACTTTAAAAAATACTACTGCTTTTAATTTGCTGTTTGAGTGATAACTTGTCTCATTTTTCTGAGTGGTGTACACCCTAGGTGAATAACAATACAAGGTGCATGCTCAGCTCACCTGTCATGATTTCCCATGTGACATATTTAAATGTAGAACTTAAGCTTATTGAATTAAATAACTTGTAAGGAATCACCACTTTGTACTTCTTCCTTAAAGGTACAATATTCTACAATTGTAAATAATCAAAGCTCCTACCGCTCACCTAGAGCACTTATCCAATGACTGAACTGATTGCAAATGAACCACATATACCAGAACTGAATTCAATCCTATACTATCTCTATGTGAAAAGTTATAGAGAATCTGTTTCAAGTAATCCATTTCAAGAACCTCCTTGTTTATATTCTTTGGAAGTTTTGATGCAAAGTCAATGTCAGTAGAATCAAGTTCAATATATTTTAAAAGTAATACACTTAACATGATAAAATACCTATGTAGCATTCTCAGAAGATAGGTGGTAGTCCAAAATATATACCTTATAGCTTGTAGATCACATATTAAACCTAATGACTAAAAGAATGATACTTGTCACACAAAAATAAACCTACTTTTGTATGAAATTCAGATGAAAGTCTATTCCATGGGCTGCAATGGCATTATAAGCAATGGCATTGCCTGAGCAAATCAGTTTTGCAAGGGCACTGTTTTTGCCTGCATGTGTGCAACAGCTCCTAGAAACACATATGTAGGCTCTTTTCTTCCATAAAGATTATATGAGGAAACATGCACAAATTTGCAGAACATCAGATTAGCCTAAATCATTCTACATCTGAACATTTAGGTTTGTGGGTATGTCATCTGCAAGACAACTCTAAAACACTGAAACATATGTTTCACTCTAAGCATGTACACAGCTCTACTGAAGTCTTACAGACCATTCACATACTTAAGTAATTGCCTAATAGCTTCATTAAAGCCATAAGAATATTTCCTTTATTATTTGTGATCTTCTAAGATGAATTGAGCATTGCATAGCATCATATGTTTCAAGCACAAGCCTCTTGGATTCAGCTATGGCTTAAAGTGCAAGATAGCTCTTTCACAATTTAAAAATTACTGTTTCTAAAAATATGAAGATAAAAATTAATATGTGAGAACTTTTGAGTGACTTACCTGTCATCATAAAAACCTGGAGACATAGGTAGAATTTAGCTTTCAGGAAACCATATTCATTATCCTAAATTGTGAAGCCTTCCTTTCTATTTCAATAAAGTACTCTTTCAGTCAAGGTAAGTCTGCAGTAAATAAGGCAGACAGTATATAGACAAGAGCTCTTCTTACTTCATAAACTCCAGAAAACTCCAAAGGATGTTCATCCAGTGACCTAGAAGAAAAATAGTACTTATTATGCTAATTAACACTAGCATGATATTTGTATCATCATAAGTATATGATATATGTAAGACTCCCCAGCTGAAGGTATTTTCTAAAAGATACATACTGTAATGGCAGTCAAATCCATCAAAAAGTTTCTCATAAGCACTAAAGAGGGATTTCCAAGGTAATCAATCCTAATAAGTAGTTCTGTCACGAGATTTCATGAGAGAAATGCAATTAAATGATGTTATCAAGCACTTAAAGAAAAGAGGGCAAGTGTGAACATTGCAACTTACTACAGTCTAATCTTTTGATTTCTTTGTCTGACTTTGTATGGGCTTCAGTGCCTAAATACTTAGCAAGATAGTTAGAAGGGGAGGAAAGAGAAGGGCTGTGTCTGTTAATTGCCTGGATAAATTAGTAGAAATATATGTGACAAGAAACAGAAATCACTGCCAATAAATGTAGGCCATTATATGAATTAATTGGTCTGAATGGGTTTTGTTTGTTCTTGCTGGGCCACAGGTTTTTCTCTTTTGTGAGTGAGTAGGGAAGAGGGAGGAGAGGAAAGTGTGTTCCCATGAAAGAAAACAGACTCATTGGGGTATGAAAAGAAGAGATAACCCAGGACAAAATTCATGCCAGATGTAAATCTGATGGCCTTATCTATGTTGGATTGGATGCACTATTCTTACTCAAAGTGTAAGTTGTAAGAAAAAAAAAGAAGATATTCTAATCTCATATGCCTGGAAAATGGCCACTAAATAATATATTGCTACACATTCCAGTTAATTTCATATCTTAGACAGCAACAGAAACCAAAACTTCACGGAACTGAGTTTGTTATTGAATTATTGTTTAACTTGGTTCCTAACATCTTCATAATTTTTCAAAAACTAGCGCTGAAATACAGGAAAAAATGGGAAAATGGTTAGAATTTTTTTATTATTATTTCTTGTTTTCATACATTTTTCCAAGACTGAACTGGCAAATGAAATGTGGTCTCTATGCCCATTAGCAACACATATTCCAAAACTGCTTCAATGGAATCATAAAAAATCATTTGCATTTTAAACAAAAGGGAATGATGTTGCTTTTCTCAATAGTATTGTATCACTATTTGGTAAACAACATAATTCTCATTAGACTGACAGGGTGGGAAAGATTTGTATATTTATGCTCTGTGTAGTACAATACCAGTATTATAAATGTGTACAGTTCAGTAATCCATGCCTATTGACCTTGTCATTCTGATTCCACTGAGAAAATGGGAACGGTATTTTCACATCTTTTATTTACATTTACTCGGAGGCTGAAATTAGTTCTATGGCCTATGGGCTCCCTGAAGCTACTTCTGTGATTCACTGAATTGTTTCTGCTGTGTTATTGCACATTAGAAATGAAATAACTGCCAACAGTTGCTTTCTGACCAAATACTGTAAGCCAAATACACTTACATTAAAACGCGTTAGAAGAGGTGTCTTCAGAATAAAAGGAGTAAAACAGTGTTTAACTAGCCATTATCGATGAGAGCAAACTGCACTTAAGCAGTATTAAATTTCAAACTCAAGAGAGGGTTTTGACGTAGGTTTAAAAATATTTTTTTTATTATTTATGTTAACATTACTTGCTTGTATCTTGGTGGAAGATTAAACTATTTCAGCCTGGAGCAATTTTGAACAATGCTTGAATAAAAAATATATTTTCAAGTTGCCATTTAGAAAACATTTTAAAACTGCAGTGATCGAAACTGTAGCACGTTAGAGCACACCAGCTCTGCACCATCCAAGTTTGCCTCTAGGTTTCAGCCAATATCCAGACCAAGCCATATCCTATCCTTATGTCAGGGTGAGACCTGAGCAGGAAGGGCAGAAAGGAGGGAGAGCGCAGCTGGATGGGTTTCCCAATCTGGACGACTATAAAATTAGTACTACAGCTATCTGCACATAACTAACTAGAAAATCATCCATTTACTCTCAATAAAGCAGAAAAAATATTTAAACACTTGCCCAGAGATATGTAAAGACGGAATTGAAAGACCTTTACAGATCAACAATTCCACTTGTACTTACACAAACTTTTCATTTAAATCTGCACTAATGAAAGTATGTTTCCTTTTATCTCATGTCAGGAGGCTGCATTTTTTATCTTATGAGTATCAGTTTCCAGTATGTATTAATTAAAACTTTCTATTCTGTATGTATCTTTGTATCTTTATAATGAAAAAATATATATGTTTGGTTAAATTCTTTTTTAGTATTTTGGAGCCTCTAATAATTCTTTGCACACAAAGAAAAATAAAATACCTCGAGGTATATCCTGTGAATCCTGCAATAACAACATCATTGTTAATAATAATTTATATAATCTTTTAAACATATAAAGCAACGGACAAACACTAAGGACACAAAAACAGTAGGAATAACACAAATGACTCTGCAATATCCTCATTCTAAAGAATTCCTAGGGTATAATTTAAGTTGCCTGCTTAGGCAAAATTCATTGAACTGCTGTATGCAATATAGGAATTGGCCTGTAGAGAACATATACATTGTTAAATATACTAAGTTGCTAATTTAAAGTATCACTTTCTTCAGTGATTTATTTCATTCATAGTTCTGTTTCTTCTTTCATCCCTGATATGGAATGTATTTTGAAAGTGGAAAACTAAAAGAATTTACTCTACACTATGGTGGATTCTATCTCTAAAATTCCTTACACATAATGTCACTTCCTGGGTACTTTTCCACAGAAAATCAGCTTTTCCACAAGTCACAAGGCACCAAGAAAATGCACTCATATCAACCCCAAGACTATAATCTTTGGAGTGAGATACTTAAACTTATCTGCTTGTGCTCACACTTGCAATGATTGCATGCCACTCTGACACTGTATATTCTGAACTCTTTGAAGTGAAATTCTAGCAAAATATTTTATGTCATTTCAAACTGAAAAAGACAATACAGCTTTCTTTAATCAGTGTAGTTATTTTCCAGTGTTAATAAAATTCTTATTTCTCTAACACCTAATCCAGAGACATACAGTCCCTATGTTCCAAATTGTTTCATGACAAATTTGACATAAAGAGTATTATATGTCTAACACAACTTTAAACACAAATTAAAAACCAGAGCACCATGCACTATGATCATTTTTTGGAACCACTTATGCAACCACAGCTGTTTAGCTCTTGTCCTGCTTGCAAAGAGCTTCTTTTTATCCAGCAATCATGGACAACATGATGGACATGGACAACAACAATCAAAAACATAAACAGTAATATTAGAATATACTACGCTTATGTCACATTAGGTTTCCAGTGATAGTCAATTCACCAACACCAGCAAAATGAAACAAATATTAAGATGTCAACAGTTTACAGACATAAAAACAAGCCAGTTTATGGAAGAAAAGATTTATCATTGTCGCTACTATCCCTACACCACACTCACAAAATTCAGTAAGCATGTTTTCTACTGCAAAATTAGAGATCAAATGCAAAATTATTAAAATAACTACATACAAAAGAGATTCTTTTTTCCTCTAATATTTAAAATGATGTTGCTTTCAGTAGTAATTTATTAGAGTAACTGTAGATGAAAGAAGATAAAAAGCTACTCTTCCAACATGTAATAATTATTTATTATGCAAAAGAAAACTGTCCCATATCATATTTGGCAAAACTACAAGCATATTCTATAGTATTCAATCAAAGCTTTTCTCAAATGATTCACTAAAAATGTGAATTAAAAACCACTATATTTGGAAAATCATTTACAGAAATTGAAAGATACTCTAAAGATCTTTTAAAAAGGTCTTGTGTACTAATGTAAAATGTATACAAATAATAACATTAAAAATGTAATTTTACATGTTTGCAATTGTTAATAATAATTCATCAGATCCTTTTCTCATTTTGTTAGGAAAATAAAGCAGTCAAATTATTTTATATTTCTATATACTGTGTCATAACGCATTGCAGAACATATCAGTCCACATTTCCAGGCACGTCTGATCTCTACATAACTCAGAATTATATACAAAATTCATCCTTTTTTTATGTTGCAACCTTCTTGCTTTTTTCAGTGAACACATAAAAGGTACAGAAATTTTGTAGGAATATGCCATTGCCATCATGCCATGACATGCCATGTCAGCTTGCTGGAGGATCAACCTTAACCTACAGTAAGACAAACTTTAAAGTCAAATTCTAGTGCTTCTAGAGAAGGTTGTGAGGGAATCAGAAATGGATAAAACAATGTTAATATTTTAGCTGCTTTAGTTTATCTTCCCACAAAAAGATGAGTCTAAACCTTCTTATCAGATCTCTGAATAATGTTGGAAAAAATATGTTTGCATGTTTTTTTGTCTGGGCAACATATTAATTTGAATGTTATTTGAATTGAATATTGTTAATTTGAATGTTATCTGAGAACTTGAATATCTTATTGAAATGAATACCAAATAAAGACATCCTAAAACCTGGTATTAAAATAAATGTCATATATATATTAGCAGTGTTTCAAATAGCTCCTCTTAATTTTTCTTAATTTTCTATGAAAATTTATTAAAGAAGTACAACTTTTAGGTATCTTAGAAACCTCTATATTGTTAATTTTAACTTACCACTAGTGTTAGTCAGGCACTCAAACCTCTGCTACCGGTTACGCTCAACAGCAATGTTTGCTAATGAGACTAGTGAAAAAGAAGCGCTATGACGTGAAGGCAGTTCTCCCAAACTCCCAAGGAAAAAACATAAGGAGGAATGCAGGAAGGAACTATGGAAGTATAATAATCTCCTGACACTCTGGAGGAAAGGTCACTCTGGAAGGGCCTTGTAGGGCAAAATACTTTGTGGAATACTGCAGTAAAGTACCCTAATTGCACTGAAGCTCTTCACTGAGACCTTGGTGAAAACCCAAGGGGACTACAAAATTTAAAAACAGTTAACTGTTTATTAAACAGTTTAGACTTCCAGGAAAACTCTCACTTGAAAGTAACATCTTATTTCACAGTATTTCTTTTGTCCTTTCGAACCAACAACAAAAAAAGGGATACTCTCTTATGTCAATGAAAGCTATTTTGCTGGGAAATGGCGGACACTGATGCTTAATTTAAGGATAAGCAAGAGGTAAATTAAAATTCAATTGACATATGCAGATAGCAAGGAATATTATAAAAATGGGTCCTTAGCTTATATTGCTGAATCAAGAGTTTCTACATCACATGTGAAATCTTAATTTTGTGTTTCCAAAGACTGAAGAATCACAATGTATTTCAAGCAGAAGTAAAACAAAACTTAAATTCACACACACTACTATTAAGAGTTAAAGGCTATCAGTATGACCTTATATGCCATGGGTATACTTGTAATAATTAGAGTTAAGGTTAACAAAAAGGCAACCTTCAGAAATTAAAATATGTTTGCAAATGTGGAAAGAAGAAAAGACTAGAAGTCTAGAAAGTGAAATATAAAGCCATAAAAAAGTATCTAAATAGCATCTTAAAAGTTTAAGCAACACTTTTATACAGACATAAAAACTTCTAATAAAACATTTTCAGCATCAAAAGCAGGCGATCTGCCAAAGATGCTGTTGGGCCAATAGATGATTGAGGAGCTGTAAAAGAAGATAAGGCCAAAGCTCAACAGTTATATTAATTCTTCATATTGGTATTCTCTACAGATGAGATCAGATTGGTTTCTATATAGGAATCCTCAATACTGCAGGAGAATTGTAAGAATTGTTTGAAGCTGGTCTCTCCATAGAAAAATTCTTAGAACAAATCAATAAAATGAATAGTAACAAATCACCACCATGGCATGATATTCAGCTGTGAGTCAAAGAAAGTCAAATAAGAAAATACCAAGTGATTAATACTGCTGATAGTGGTTCCAGTGCTGAGAGAACTGATGGTAACAGGCGTCAGTATAAGAAAATATGTAAATCTGACTTTTTCATCAGAAAAGGGAATTGATTAAAACTAAATTAAAAGATATGGTTGGCCTATGGATAAGTATGATATAATGTGACAAGTTAACTTAAGTTCTGCTCAAGATAGTGACCCACAAGCCTACTGGAGCTTTCTGAAAGATTCATGAGTATCTGAATATTTGAGATCTGGCTGATATAAGCATACTTGAATTTCTAAAAAGCTTTTAATAAAGTTCCTCACCAGGGGCTCTTAAAGGCAGTAGGTTACCCAGAATAACAGGAAAAACATTCCTAAAGATTCTTGATTAGTTAAGGTGTAGGGGGGAAAAAAAATAAGTATTTTCTTTTTCTTCCATAAAGGACGGCTTCCATTGAATCCTGTCAAGGATCTGTGTGTGTGTGTGCGTATCTGCTATTCACAGTATACCCTGCATGATCAGGAAATGGCAATGAACAGTGATGACAAATTTTGCTGGCAATACTAACTTATGTAGGCTCATGTAAACAAAATGCAGCTGCAACAAGTTACAGAAGGTACTAAGTGCCTAAACAAACAAACAAAAAAATCAGATGAATTTCAACACTCCCCAAGTACAACTTCTACTACATGTCTCAATTAGTTATGTCCACTTGAAAGATATTCTGGAATCATAATGAACACATCTGTATGAACTTCAGCTCTATACTCAAGAGACATCATGAAAGCAGCAGCATGGTAAACACTGGAAAAGGAATACAGAATATGGCAACTTGAATATTGAATGTATATCTGCTTCCCAAGATCTGAATATGACCTTTGGAGAAGATACAGAGAGAGAAGGCTGGAGAAGATATTAGAGAAGACACAGTATACCTAGGATGATGAAAGGTTGTTACTTAACAAGGAGAGGTGAAAAAAAATAGGTGGAAAAGAAATATGCATGAGATTAATATGATGAAATTCCACAAAATATTTATTGAAATAAAAAAAGAAGTACAGAGAGAATGATTATTCCCTGGTTTCCACCATACAGAAACTTAGGAGACTTAATTACCAAGTGGCAGCCTTAAAACAAATAAGAGGAAACAGTTTTCACAAAGCACATAATTAAACTGCAGAACTCATAGTTACAGGATGTTGGATATGTCAAAAGCTTAGGTGGGCTTAACAAGCAATTACAAAATCTTATGGAAGAAAAAAAATCCTCAAAGGCTCTTATAGTACAAAAAATATTATTTCCCACTCAGAAAGTTTCTGAGCTCTGGTTTGACAGAAGCTAGAAAAACATAACAGGAAATGTTTTCCTGTGTACATGCACTGTCCTGCTACTCTCTCCCAAAGCTTTAGCTAATGACCACTATCAGAATCCTGGTCTAACTAAGTGTTCTTATATTTTCATCACTTTGTTTCCTTAAGGCTTTTCTTTTGATCTTTGAGATAATTACTTGATAAGAAGTGAACCCACTAAAATAATGACAACTATTATTGTGTAAACTTACTTTGCTCCTGTGGATGCTTTTGTCAAGCAGACTTTTATCCAAATTAAATGCCTATCCTAATTTGCTGGCATCATTATCATCTGTGACAGTCTCAAGACAGTTTTATCTAACAATCAGTACCAAATAGACGTTATTACCCCGATAGTTATCTGTAACCTTCATTTTCTGCAATTTGGTTCTAGGTGCACCTCAAGATACTGACTTTTCTTTTCCCTGACATAGTTTCAATCAGTTAAACTGCATTTGAGGTGCTCAGATTTAAATAAAAACAGCTGCTTTCGGGAAACAGATCCTGCCTGATTCCTGAAGAACATCCAGTGACATGACATTCATGTGCTTTCTGAAGAAAAAAATTACATCATTAAAGCATGTTGATGGGAGGTAAAAAGGAAATGGCATTGAGCATTAGTAGGACAAAATGAGGTCATTGATATGTTTATAAATTTACAGTATATTTTTATAAATTGCATTCCTCTTGAGTTAAATGAATTATCATTTTTACATTAAAAATAAAGCTCTAAAGCACTACTGACTTTTACAATAACAGTTAATGCCTCCTCCTATTGTTAGGCTTCTAAAGACTTCCTAGGAAATGCCCTAACTAATGAAATTCCTAATTAATTTGCATACATTTTACAAAAATATACATTTTTGATATGTATACTTTGTGTATACGTATAATTTCAAAACACTTTACCAGTATTCATTTACTAACAACCACTATGAAAAAATACCATTCTGAAGACTTCCTCTGATGTAAGACCAAAACAATCTGATCTCCCATTACTCAGCACAGGCCAGTCTTCTATTGACATAAACCAAGCGTATTTCTCCTTAAGAAATACACTGCCTAAGCATAAGTCACTTTCTTTATACATATTAATACATATTATACATATGTATAATACCTATATATATATTTAAATGTATATACTATAATACATATTAAAATTAATCCTTTTATATCAGATCACATGACTAAAGACTGTTACCCACAGACTTTGAAGCCCTTTCTTATCAGGAGGATATTATAACATGCCTTGAACTTACAGCACACCAGACCTCTTAAGTCAGTATGAATATGACAGTGAGGGACATTTGAAAGAAGCTGCTATCCCAAGCAGCATCAAGACGCTGACTGGAAGTCAAACTGAGATTGCCTATCCAGTTTGTTCTTCAGTGGGCTATTTCAGGAAATCCAGTCAATGCTATCACACACAGTGACTTTGCAGACTGCTTATTTAGCAATGTGTCTCACAAAGAACATCTTGTCGCTCTGCTCTGTTATTCATGCTGATCTGAAATCTCTTTGAGGTGTAATTCTATGTTGCTGGCTTTCTGTAGTGCATTACTTTTAATTTAGTTACAATCTTGATCCCTTCCTCTCATTTCAAAATAATAATAATAAAAAAAATTATCTATGCAATTCTTGGTTTTCAAGACTGCAGACATTAAGTCCAAAGAGGGAGCTCTCAATTTAGAGACTCTGACACTAAGCAGAGGTAATGAGAACACTCAAAGCATATTTTAAGCAATTATATGTTTTATATATGTAAAAACGGCATGTGAATCTGTCTCACTATTGCATCTGCCATTAGTTTTCACTTATATTACTTGAGATAAAACAAAATGCTATCTCTCATCTTTTAAAAAATCTCACGACTATATTAAAAGAGTTACAGTCTATAGATTAGTCAAGGACAGTGTCCAATGGATGAAAATACCATTTTACAGAATTCATTTCTGACAGTTTGCTTATCCATGTGAAGATATCAGAAGTCACAACTTAAATGTATCAACTTAATGCAAAAAAGGTTGTAAAGCTGCACTTCCTTTAAAAGCAAATAATGTAATGACAGCAGAAAAAAAGAAAAAAAACTGCAGCTGCAGTTCAGTCAAGCTCCTTACTGCACATGGAAAGCAGTGAATGACGATACAGTGCAAACATTTCCAATGTCACGAAAACAGAAAAGGATCCAGAGCAGCGTCTACTACGGCAATAAATTCCAGAAATAAAGCCTGGGTCAGGTTCAACATTAGACAATTTCCTCCTGCCTCACCTAAAGTCACTGACATTACCTTGTTGAAAATAAAAAGTCACAATGCAAAGGCAAAAAGTTGAGTCTTAAACAGCTGATGAAGGTTGCTTGAAAAATGGAGCTGAGCTTTTAGACTCATTTCTTCAGCAGATTTGTGGGAACGGTAACATCCAGCTGGGGGATTTAGGAAACTGGGGAAAATACTATCTTTATTCAGAGCAGTCTAGATGAGATCTGTTCATGACTGAATTGTAATAGACAGTCAAAATTATCTAGAGGTATTTTTTGACCATAAAACATAAAAATAACCTGTGAAAGATTCAAAATTAAAAAGTATACATTTTATTATTATTTTGCTACATTTGAAAGGGAAGCCTGTTCAGGATATGAAAAGAAAGCATTAAGTATTTTCTTTTCTCTCTTCTTTTAAAACTAGAACATTTAATCCTTGAATATTCTGAAACTAGAGGGAATATTGAAACCAAGAATATGACCACAGAACAGAAAGAGTTTTCGGTCCAAAACTTCAATGTCTAATTAGTATTTTTTGATAAAAATGTATTTATTAAATTTTTAAAGCTTTTCCTTCTTAGGTATCTTTTGAAGCCATATAGACATACATTAAAGGCTACATAACAATTTCTAGCCAAATGAAGTAGAATTGTCTGTATTGCTAGATTACACATTTACAAAATAACAAAATCTCACAAAAGACATATCTGCTTTGAGAATTCTTCCTAAATCACACAAACTTCAACTCTTATTATATCCCAGCTCCCCCTCATTATCCAGCCTCTAGAATCAATGCCAAGGAGTTAACATCATTTGGTCAGCACTGTTATCACCTGATGTATATTATTACCTGATATATAACTGAAAGAGACAAATTCTTTTAAAAGAGAACAATGAATTTTGCTACAGTTCGAACCATATTAGTAGCCCAAAGGTTATATTATAACCTTCAAGCCATCATGTTGAAGGATATAAACCAATCATTGCTGACTGAGATTAACAGGAAATTCCTCCCAGCAGAATGTTTTCTAAGCGGTCTCTGCAAGATTTCTTGCACTTTCCTCCAAAGTAGCTGCTAAAGGCCATTGTCAGGTGGAATAATATCACAAGAAAGAGGTTAGTCTGTTTGAGAATGACTTCCCCCAATGCTTTTGTTCATGGTCTTCTGTATTCTCTTCTGCCCAGTTTGAAAGAGGCAATGCAGGTGGCTTCACACCTATTAACATCCCAGTTAACTAGTTTAATCTTTAGCAGTGATTATTCTCATTCAGAATAATATTTTTTCCTTAGTTATCACATTCAAACTCTAGATATCCATTGGGACTTGCTTCTGGAAATGCCATTTTAAATCACAAAGGTTTGATCTTCTACAATTTTTTTGATTTTTTTTTTCAAAAAAACAGAGGAAAATCTTTTTCACAGAGGAAAACAGATTATGATTCACACAAACTCACAGATTTGAGATCTGTGTACGTCAAATTAATTTACAGCTTACCCTTCGTCAGATACCTGAATGAAGAATCAGCATCCTTTTAAAGCAATTGCCCACCACACTGTTTTCATTAAGAATCAAATAGTTCCCTGGTAAATATCTTCAATCAGCTCATTTTACTGACCAAATCTTGATTAGTGGTATGGAATGCATAGAGGAAAAATGTTAAATACATTTTCAAAGTATAGCGCTCATTCACAGAAAAAAATATTAATAAATATTAAATAATTAATTAGTAAATGAGTAAATAATAATACAAAGTAACATTATATTTTATATAATATTTATAAGATATTTTATTAAAATATAGCAATAATAAAAATACAATAATTTAAATTATTAAATAATAAATAATGATAAATATTTAGTTCGGTCAAGCAGTGAACCTCTGAGAGTCCTATTATTTTTGATTTATATTCGATACACTTCTGATTTGATTGGAAATGATGAGGACAGTCATCAAGAAAATTGCAATTCAAGAAATAGCCTGTACATTTCCAGTGGAGTATGTCTATGACTGTCTATGTATTTCTACAATTCTACAATTTAAAGAAATCAATTCTCAACGCAGAAGATTGATGTAACATATGATGATGATGTAAAACATGTTAAGCAAAACTATTTCCTTATCTGTTGCAGCCGAGTTCCTAATTTACAGATTATTCCTAATATACATACCAGTTACTGAAATTCCATATTAATATATCACAGCCATACAATTTTTAAAAACAATAAAAATGTATATAACAGTCACAGTGTGGTGTTCTCACTGCAAGAAGTGCAGTCCTCTTTAGAGACCTATCTGGGATAATTAACTTATCTTGCATTCTAAGTACAGTGAAAAAATCATAATGTCTTGAATACTACTGTGGTAAACGCTGGTATCTATAGACAAATTAACATTGCTATTAACAAAAAAATGAAACTAATGATGATATTATAGTCTGAGTACTGAAAAAAAAAAGTAGATTCAGCTGTGTTTTGAGTCCTTCAGGACTGATTTGCTAGCTAAGTGCTAATAGCTACCCAGTATTCGCCAGGAAAGCTAATGTGACAAAACAGTAACACATGCTTAGTGAAGTCAGAATCTGTGTTAGGGTTTAAAATTTGAGCTAAGATTTCAATATAATAAGGGTTTATATATATATATAAATATATACACACACACATAATTATTTATTTATATGTATATTTTTACTTTTATATATACACAATAAATATATAGTTTCCAGTGACTGGTCAGAATGCCCAAGGTGTCATTAATGTTTCTTTTATCACTATCTCATACACACCAAGTTTGGCACATATGAAACATAAAATAAAATGTTCTGAAAGGGACAAGATAAAAAATAGATCATTAGCACTTTTCTAACATCTGACCCACCTTAATAAAAATGCTAACCCAGTGGAATTATGCTACAGTACATCAAAGTACATCATGTTTGCTTGAATAGATTACACTGGTGAATTTTTCTTTATAAAGGTTTTCCTATATCTTTTATGGTAACAAAACTGGCATTTGGCTCTCTCTCACCGCAATTCATAATACGTTGGAATTATGCAATGATCATGTATTCCAGGCAAATTAAAATAATACATAAACCAAGGGATATTCTCAGATTATGATACATAATAATGAGTGGAGCACTGCTTAACTTCATTTTCTTTGTTATGTTTGTATACTTCAGGGTATATGGTGACATAAATGCACATTGCTTAAAAAATCTGGGAACGAAAATCATCACCTCATAAATTTAATATCTAGTGTAAATTATATAGGTTCATTATTTCAGAATTTCCATAACAATTACTATATCAGAGTCATTTTATCTGTATAGATTACTGTATAAAAGAGAATGTGTATCCTCCTTGCAAGGAGAAATATAACCCCTTTAGTCACAAAAAAGAAAATTTTCCACTTATAATCAGGGCATCAGTATTTATTTTCAGTAACTATAATCAGTAGTTATTTTTAAAGTTAAACATGAGAAGATCTCTGAAAAGGTTGCCAAATTTGTATTTGGGGATTTTTTCAAACCCTCAACTTTGACCTAAATTGGATATCAATGGTAAAACTCTCATTGACATCAATAGTAATTTTAACTCATCCCATTTACAAAACAACAACTTATGAGTTAGGCCACAGAAAATTACTTCCTTTAAAATAATTATATTATTAAAAGCATCAATGTGTGATTCTTTTTGTACTGTGCTTTAGATTATTTAGAAATCTTTTTCTACAAGTTTTTTCACAAAAATTCTTAGGAGTAAAAAATTTTATTTAAAATGAAAACTGAGATTTCTGCATGCTTGTACGATCCAAGGATCTGATCTATAAGAAAAATGCACAATATTATGATTCCTACTCCTCAAAATCTCAAAAATTACCAACCCTGCTTTCCTATACACCGTGATCATCCAACCCTCCCAGTCTTCTTAAAAATCCCACCTTGATCAAGTATGCTATAAAAGCAAAAATATTTTGAGAACTATCAAAGTATCTTTCACTGTCCAGTGTAGAGACTGAACGGCCCAGCAGTGTATAAGAATGGAAGTTCCTTAATATCCTCATACTGTCTGTAGGACATCATCTATAGAAAGTCTTTTGCTGAGTATTTTCTGTAAATTTCAGGGAATTTAAATATGTTCTCCAGATTTCTCAGTGTATTAAAACAACATGGGCTGATATCAATTATTTTTAAGAAATATATTTATGTTCTACAACAGTCGTTCTAAAGAAGTTAAAACATGTTTGAAAAAAGAAAGCAGATAGACTGGCTAAAAATGAATAAAAAAAACAGAAATGCAAAAACAAAACATAATCATAAATTATTGTGCTTTGCAAAATTAAATGGAAATTTGGTTCAGAAGTGCCAAATTATAGCTGTGGAAATAAAGTTCAAGGTAATCTTTCATAATTCCATGTTTAGTAGTGTTAAAACTTATCAGGTTTGAATGGGAATTCTGCCATCTCGTGGTCATAGTTTCTTCTACAATATTTTCTTCATTTTACAAATTAATACGTATGGAATGTAAATATACATCACTGTTACAAAGATTTTTTAAAAAATATATTAATACTTTAGCAACTGTAAACTAACTTTATTTAAATCTAGTCACACTGAAGTCCTTCAGCCAAGGTTACAAAGAATTTTAACCATCTTTGCTTATTTAGTCTACAAATTTAGAGGATATAAGTTTTATCATGGTTCAAGATAGATTTGAACATCTTGGAAACGAAAGGATTGAAAACTTATTTTGGAGTAGATCTAGCTATACTCTTTTTTATTAAATGTTCAATAATTGAAAGAATTTTAAGGCACTTCTTTCATAGATTCATAGAATGCATAAGGTTGGAAGGGACCTCTAGAGGTCATCTAATCCAAACTCCCTACACACGCAGGGACACCTAGAGCACGTGGCACAGGGCTGCGTATTGAAGATCTCCAGAGAAGGAGACTCCACAACCTCTCCGGGCAGCCTGTGCCAGTACTCTGTCACCCTCACTGTCAGGAAATTTTTCCTCAAGTTCCTGTGGAACTTGCTTCAGTTTGTGGCCATTTCCTCTAGTTCTGTTGGTGGCCACCACTGAAAAGAGCCAGCCCCATCCTCCTCACTGCCTCCCTTGAAGTATTTGTACACACTGATTAGATCCCCTGTCAGTCGTCTTTTCTCCAGGCTGAACAGGGCCAGCTCCTTCAACCTCTTCTCATAGGGCAGATGTTCCAGGCCCCTGATCATCTTTGTGGCCTTCTTGGCCATGAGGGCACACTGCTGCCTCATGGTCAGCCTGTCGTCCACCATGACCTGGGTCCCTCTCTGCAGAGCTGCTCTCCAGAAGGTCAGTCCCCAACCTGTACTGCTCTCTGGGCCTTGATGTGCAGGACCTTGATGTCTCTGAGTATTTCATGAGAGAGGCCTTCTGCTTTTTTTTCCCCTACTCATCTCTGCTTGGGTTGTTTAATGTATATTCAGTCACATACATGTGATTTGCTAGCATGGAAGATGCAAACTTCCAAAACCTGCTTCTCCATGACTGTTTTGAAATACAAAAAACTCACCACTTGGAGTTGTGAGGCAAAAAGCTAGAAGTTAGTCATCACCTTTGAAATAAAGGCTTTTGAATTCTGTCATCCACAAAGAGATGACATATTAAATCCAGCTCAGAAAATTAAGTTTGTTGGAACAGCAGTCTTTCATTCCATCCATTTATTTCTCCAAAACTCTCCTTTCCACCATCTGCTCTCCCAAGCCCACTCTTCTTTTCCCAGCTCCCAAGATTTTCTCATTCCAGCACCTTTCTTTTTCTATCATCTCTTTTGCCACCATCTACGCCTTTCCTTCCTCTATGATTCCTCTTTATATTTCCTCTCTTTGTGTCTCCCAGATTTGGAAAATTGAATGAATGAACCTCACAAGAGTGAGGCAGAATAAGGCAAGAGTTAGTAGGTGACTGAGTCAAAGAGGAAAGAGACAGAATGCTGAATGAACAAAAAATAAATATGTGAGTGATTCTTAGCATGGGGAGAAAATTAGAGGAAGGCAGTGGGTGGATGAGGAAGGAAGGAAGGAAGGAAGGAAGGAAGGAAGGAAGGAAGGAAGGAAGGAAGGAAGGAAGGAAGGAAGGAAG
>JAWLRI010000923.1:1890220-1903844 GCA_034781795.1 Crypturellus tataupa | reverse complement strand
AGGAAGGAAGGAAGGAAGGAAGGAAGGAAGGAAGGAAGGAAGGAAGGAAGGAAGGAAGGAAGGAAGGAAAGAATTCAATGAAAAAAATGGGAAAGGGAAGAGCTAGATTGTAAAGTAATTGGGGTAAAAGAATATAAAGCACAGAAAGCTACAGGGTCCAAAGACAAATGATGGCAGGGGGCTTGAACTAGGAAATACTACAGTAATAGAAGCCATATAAATAGAAGATAAAAAAAGGAAGCCAGAAGACAGATGACATCTTACAGTCCTTTCTGCAACATAATTCAGTTTCTATATTAAAAGGGAGAAGACTGAAAAGGAATGAGGAATTGGTGAGAAAAGTGATGAGAGAAAGGACAAAGTACCTTTT
Source organism: Crypturellus tataupa (assembly GCA_034781795.1). Lineage (NCBI taxonomy): Eukaryota > Metazoa > Chordata > Aves > Tinamiformes > Tinamidae > Crypturellus > Crypturellus tataupa. The sequence goes on along the minus strand of JAWLRI010000923.1, from coordinate 1,903,474 downwards.
CATTCTTCATCTCATAATTTAGCTTGTTATACCACTCCACATGAGCCTTTCTAACGACCTCCAAGTAAACTGCACACCAGACACCAAGTCCATTTTTGGCATTTATCCCCATTACTCATGTTGAAAATCTGGTCACTTCATGCTCAGCAGTGCTCTTTCAAACATGCAAACACCATTTCTTCAGCCAATCCCTTGTTGTTCCTTAAACCTCAAAATAATCAATTTTTATTAGGTAGAACCTATTCTTCAATCTTTATATTTTGTTTTCCCATTGCTTTTATTATAAGTGTTACATGAAAAAAAAAGTCTTCTGCTTTAAATTGATATGAAAAGAAATCTAGATAAATTTAACAGAGAAAATCTGATGTCTGTAAACACTCCTCTACTATGCTAGTGTAGGTTATGACCAGTTAATCCTGATAATAGCGTCATGGTAACAAAGTGACATAGGCTTCAACGGTCTGCATAACCCTGCCCAGGACCTTGGTAAGTATTCAATATCTGTGTATCTACTCTGCTGTCATCACATGATAGCTGAGAACAAGCAAATTTTTATATTTTCTTAACTAAAAGATCATTCAATTGGATGTTAAAATAAATATTGAAATACAAAGCTGCAATTGAAGTACAGGCCATGATGGATTTCTCATCAGTGCAATGAATGCTTATTTGGATAGTCAAAACACTCAATAAAAAAGCATGCTTTGGCATTGAGTTGAAATGGCTGAAATTTCTATCTGTTAGCTGAATCTAAAACAAAGGATAAACTCAGAAAAGTAAAATTTTGTTTGTTTATATGTTGGTGAAAACTAACTGATAACACAACAGAGCCATAGAAGATTCACTTTGTGGGAAACCAATATGCTAAAACTAGTATTTATAAAACAGTTTCAAGAATAATTATTAAAAATTCCAAACAATTTAGTTGGCTAAATTGCTGGAGTTAGCTGTAATACATATGCAGGGTTGTAGAGAGCCTAAGACATTCTTATCATATCAGATTATTGAAGAGTAGTATTAACATGCTAAATTATGATTGCATGTTCATCTGGGAAAAAATTGTTCCTCTCAGATTATGTCCTATGAGGTCATGTTGCTAAATAACTAACTAACTAAACATGATGTTCTTAAGAAAGAGGTGTTCTAAGTCTATTATCTGCTAAATACGCCTATGAGAGTAAATGTATTGCTTTACATGCTTTAGTGGTGTGGAGAACAGATTTCAAAATAATTGTATAGGTACATCAGCCAAACTACTTAAGAAACCTTGGAACATTTTAAAGAAAATAGACAGCTAGCAGAATCTGTGAGCTAAAACACTTTGCTTTATATTAAATCAAGCCAAAAAATTATTCTGAAATAGAAATGATTAGCAGAATGAGTAAAAATTCACCATTTTACTATGACTATTTTTTTACTGAAAGACTCTATTTTAAAATGATTATAAGTGCTTAATATCTGTGTATTTTGAGTCATCTTTTTTGGGTAAAAGTATAACTGGCTCTTTATACAATAGCATCTAATGACAGAATATGTTAGGGAATCAGATCCCTAGACGGAGTAATCTTGTTCAAAACTTTCTGCTTAAAACATAAACTGAGGCTAGCTAGAGGTTGTTATGAGAGTTATGAGAGTTCAGTGGAGAGAAAATTAGGATTTAATCAGGTATTAAAATCAGGAGGCATCAGTTCTTTCCTTGGCTTTGATAATCATTCACTGTTTGGGTTTGGGCAAATCTAAGTATATGAAAAATGTGAATTCTTATTCTTACCTTCTTCTCAAATGATGAATGATTTTTTAATTCTTTCAAAATTTCAAAGCAAAAAAATATTTTGAGAAGTACAATACATTACTTAGCAGCTACTATTTTTCTCTCACTATACTACTTAAGAGAGCACACTTGTACACAATAATCAGTACAAAATTTTTGCACTACCATGTAAGGGATATTGAAAGGTCCTCAACAGTATTGAGTTATCCAACTTCCAAATATTCCAAAGTAACAGGCAAAGAATAGAGTGGCCATGACTGAGGACAACACAACTTATTTTTCTGGGCATGTACTTCACAGCCAGGAAACTTGCACATTTTTTAATCCTGAAGTTACAGATTGAATGGGTTTGAGTTAAGATAATACAGAGATTCAGTGTTACTTTTTTATTTACAGAAGCACAATCTGAAAATTTGGTTTCAGATTTTGCAGTTTTGGAATTATGTCTATCTGTAAGTATGTTTTTACATACAACACACAGAAATCTTATTTGGAAATCAAAATTTCAAGGCTCAGGGATTTGCTGCTTACATTTTCAAGAAACAAATACTGATACCAATTTGCATCTGAATAGGGAAGGTTAACAAAATGTGACTAATAAGTAGAAAGGTTTTTCTTTTCCCTCAATCATTTGCTTTAGTGTTATGCTTGTTTGTTTTTTGTTGGTTGTTTGTGCTGAGGTTGCAGGAGTTTGGGGGTGGTTTTCTGGTCTTATTTGGAGTCTATAAATAAAGCTCTGCTTTGACAAGTAAAAAGTCAGGCTTAGAGGTGGGATTTGAGATCAACATAGTGCTACTTTGCAGAGGAAGCTTGGAATATTAGTCCCAAAAGGCCAATATATGTCTTCAGACAGTACAGCCAAGTTTTACTTTTTTATATTTAAAACATTCATGTATACCTATGGTACTAGCTGCTTTAAAAGCATTAAGTATAATACCTACCACTGTTGACTAGGGACATGTTGGTGATGCTCTTTAGTGGGATAATGAGGCTCCACATCCCTCAAGAGCAAAGCTCCATGCAAATGTCCATTAAACCATTCAGTCCCACAGCACTGAACAAGTGAATACCATAATCTCCATTTAACAAATGACACACTGACATGCAACAAAATAATCATGATTTAACCAGCAGCAGTGTCCAGAGCTAAAACAGAAGTTAATCCAGTCAGACATCACAAACTCCAAGTCCTCCACAAAAGCTTTGCATGTCAAGTAGCACTTCCTCATGAGAGAGGAAGTATCTAACCTTCTAACTAACCACTGACAAACCTTCTCCATTAAAATGAGATCTCACTGAGGCATCAGGATCTCTCCAACAAGGTTAAAGCAAAAGGGCTTCTATGAGATTGAGTCATCAAGCAAAAATGTCCACCGTGAATATTTCAAAGCATAGCACTTAGAGGAGGAAAGCTGCACAATAGTTTTGCATTATGCTCATTGATTTTGCCTCTAATTTCATATCTTCGGCTAAAGCATTTGATTCATGACTCTCTCAGTTAAAAGTGAGACATTAAAAGCGAGAAAAGGTAGAATTTTAATTTTTATTAGGTTTGCTTAGTGCTACTGGATAATAAATAATAAAACAGCAACCACAGTTGAGATGAATTAACAGGTGTTTTAAAGTATTCTTAGCATCTCAAAACCTCAAACTGCTAATTGTTATGACATTTTCTCTACTCTAGTTACAGATTAAAAATGAAGAGGTATAAGATTAAATGGTTTGGATGGATTATCAATAAACTGGTAAAACAACTTTTGATCTCTAGATGGTGTATGTTCAGCTCTTATCCAGATTTTCAGTTACTTGAAACTTGTTATTGTTGTATGAAGAGTATGTAAAATGAATGCAGGAATCAACCAGAAAACTAAAAATAACAACAAATAAGATTACAAATTGGCACCAACTGGCTTTTGCCATAAAAACTTCATCAAGTAACTATCCTTCCCCTGGTGCTGATATATCAGGCAAACAGGCATTAAAATAGTAATAATGTGAGAATGACTTGTATTCTGGATTGTCTTTTTTAAAAAATTTAAATGCAATAAAAATGAAGTGGGCTATCTTTTAGCTTTCTACTATTGATGTCATTGTGATGCTGCAGTTTGTTCTGTGATCCTTTTTATCACAGATGGGTCAGGAACTACCCTGGTCAGAATTTTCATAGCTTCTGTGTAAATGAAGGAACTGGTGAGCAAACAAAACAAAAAGTGTGACTTTTATCATGAGCTATCTATAGAGTTCTTGTATCTTTAAGACATATTTTCTAATATGACAATCATCATGATCTGAATGCTAGCCAAATGCCAGGGTAACCGAGCCCTGCAGCTTGCAAAGAACAAATGCTGCAAGTAGATATTAAAGTTTACTTCATGAACAAAACTGATGAACAGCCAAACAAGGGTGATGCTTTCCTTTGATGCATGAGATACTGGAGTTAGGGCTAGTCAGAGAGAGAAATATTTGAAATATCTCAGACATGCTGGATAATATTGTCAGTATACGTGGAAGGACATCGTGAAAGCACAAGTTTCCTTCGCTTGTTTTCATGGCAGAGGGGTCTATAGTCCTTTGTAGCAGATCCTTTGTTCTTTTTTCCACATATAAATAAGCTGAATAGAATCCTTGTCCATTTTGTTCAGTTACTGATCCAGCTTTTTGACATTAATTTTACTTGCATTATTTATTATAATTAATTGTTACACTTCATCGATCATTGTGAAATTTAATCCAAGGACATGCATAATCCTTGAAATTCATATATCTTGATATTACATGGATCATAAACCTTAAATTAGGAAAGGATGGACTAATGCACATAAATTGCTTTAGTGTACTTTAGGAAAAGCATTAATTGTCTATACCAGACTGATTATGTCTTTCTGATATGTGCATACCTACCACAGATGCCCTTGCTTTTTGCATAAACTAAATGCATAAACTGCTTATTCTCAAAGTTGTTATAATTATAAGTCAGCTCACACAAGGCAGCGTCTCAGCATACTTATTACCTGAAAACTAAATAATTTACCCAATAAGGACAAAAAAGTGCAGCTGTAAGTCTAAGTTCCTACTCTTAGATAGAACCTTTCTTTTTTTGGTGGTTACCATACTAGATTCATTTGAAGAATATAAAGGGATCAGTTGTACTTTTCTGTTATATTACTGAACCATAATCATTAAACCTTCTTAATTTCAGTATAAAATACAGAAATTCTGTGGTTTATATTATCAGCTTTCTATTTTAGTATTTGCAGGCTTAGCCAAACAGTGCTGCTTATAGTGTGCAACACAACAGGAGAACATTTAAACAACATTTAAAGCTGCACTTACTCGTGGCTGGTGTTCAGTTGAGCCTTCAGCTGCCTCCCTGTTTCTCTGAGCATCTGCAGCTGTACCTGCAGAAAACACACAGATCTTAGCAACATGATATTGAAGGATTACAGCTTTAAAGACATGCTATTTTTCTCAACTCGATTTTAAACTTGCCTACCCAAGAAGGCTTTTCAAGTAGGATCTTCTTCATTCAGTCCTAATAGGTATGATTCTGGAGTGTTATGTTCTTATTATTTTCTCTTTGCAAAACAAAATTCTCCATAGTCTCTTTTCATACATAAGATAGTACATAAGATACAGGACAAAAACCTTAAAGAACCTGAAAGAACACATTTTTTCACTACTTACTAGAAGATTAAGTAGCCACGAGATGCAAAGATCAATTTCAAACATTGTTACATGTCAGTGGAAATCTTATTGGAATATTAACTAGCCATAATAATTTTAGCAATTTCTTTCCTTGTGCTCAGAAAAAAAAATCATTATAGTGGTTTATTGATTTCACTAAATTTACAGAGCTCAGATTTCCTATGAAAAGCTGATTACAAAATTTACAAAGCTGTCTCCACAAGAGCTATACTCCAAAATTAATAGGGATCCAACCAATCAAGACACTTTCTTTGAACAAATCCTGCCTGTAGGGAGATATGGCATTAGGTACGGGAGGATTTTGGGAAGAAAATGTGTTTGGTGTAAAACAAGCATGTACATAGAAGGTATCGGTGACCTCCTGGTGACCCTGCTCTTGGAGCATGCCCAGTCAGGCTGAAGGCCTGGCCCGACGCACTCATTGTACCTAAGAAGAACACTCCAGAACACTCCATAATCCCAAAGGTGGGGGCCAGAGCAATCAGCTCCGGCCAACGGACCGCCCACCTACGGAGCTCCACCAACCGCAGGGATCACAAGACTAGCGTACATCCAATCCAGTAACTCGCTCCTCCCTCTTCTCCTCCCCTTTACCTACCCTATATAAGTTATGTGTTTCCGGAATAAAGTCAGCTGCTGATTGTAACTCGTATCAAGTCATCTTGCGGTAGTCCACGCCGGTCTCCCCTGACCCGTGAGGGCGGCTGGTCTATCGCATTCTCCTCACCCGACCATCTGGATGCGAGACCCTGAGCAAGGAGGTGCCACTACTGTCGCCTCCCCCAGCGACATGGCATCAGGGCCCATAGAGCGAGTGTCCCAGCACGGTCGACCTGCGGCGACCGGAGGACCTGGACAAGGCACGTGCACGACTGGCCTCACCTGCCTATATAGGTAAGATTGTCAGCATCCTTTTGAAGTTACAAAATTATTTTCAGCTAGGACAACCCAGGGAGTTAATTGATCATCTACAAATTCCCTGCTTTGGTCCCCATCTGATTTTTTTTATCTAAGTACTATCACTGTTGGGAAAATTCAAATTCATCTTTTCCTAGGATTTGGGAAGTTTACCAAGTCCTATATAAAATCCTGATCCTCAGTGGAAAGACTAGCAGACACCACTGCATGGAGCCCCATGTAAGTTACGGTAGCTCAAAGCTTAGGAAGCAAAGTTTTAATGTTACTGCAGCATTCTGCAAAAGCTCATTTAGCTGGGACTTATTCCTTTTTTGTTGCATTACTCCACGTATTATTCTATATGTTTCTGTGCATCTTAAGTTGATTTTTGTCCACGAAGATGGGAGAAAATAAGAAAAGGATAATTTCAGCCAGAAATTTTCTTCTTTCAGTATTTACAGGCTCCTTACAAAACATTTGCTTGGGCAAATGGAAGGATATATTTGTAATACTGATCTTCATTTGCTACTCTGTCTCTCTCATATACACTCTGTGCTCTGAGATAGTCTCCTCTGACAGCAGAGATCAATAGATTCTTCATATCTTAAAAACCATCAGGTAACACTTCAGTGATTAGGGGATTGATTCTGGTCTCTGTTGTGCTGTTGTCAATCTGCAATAATTGAATTGAAATCTGTGAATCTATATTGCTGTAAGTGAGACCACAGTCAGGTCACCTAATATGGTTCTTTTTGCTTTCCAAATGTATAATAAGAATAAATAAATAAATAAATAAATAAATAAATAAAAAGGTCTCCAAAAATTATTATTTTTCTCCTTTGTGCACAGACATTCTATCTGGTCAGCAAAACATGGAAGAAATAGAAATTAGGCTTTATTGTATCAAGCAAGTCAGTCCCATAGCCCCTTGAATGTCTCTTTAGTATCCAACCACCATTTTTCCTTATAACTTAATATCGCTGTTACTCATCATTACTAATTACATAAGAACATTCTGGCAAGTCCTCACCACACTGCCTGCAATAAGTAAGTACTATTTTTTTTTGCCTCATGTGCAAGTATCTGCTTTATCACTGTATTAAAATTACATCCCTCAGACAATTAGTTCTGAAACTGTGCAAGATAAAGAAGAAAAGGATGTCCATCATTTTCTCCAAGTAAGCATACAGGGCCTATGTTTTGCTAGTCAGATCTAGAATCTCTGCCAACTTCCAGTAAAGCTGGCAAGGCAAAATGCAGTGTGCAAAGGACACCTGTTTTTTTGTTGTTTCTTTCTTTTCCCCACTCAATATCAGTACATCTGCCCAAAAGTCACATGTAGAACGTGTGAGATTTAAAGGTGTTTTCATGGGGCAGCCATGTGTTTTAGGTATTATTCTTTTGAGAATACAGTATTATGTCTCAGTTTTATGTGCATTGGTTCAGATTTATACTGTTTTATGAAACTGTGACCCATCATGATGAATATCACAGATGATGATAGGCTCGTTAAGCACATCTCATTTTATTCAAACTGCAAGTGGCATTTTGTTTATATGGTTCATTTCGCCAACAAATTAGATTTCAAATTGATTGCTTTCCAAAATGACTTTGTTCATCAATTTCTAGAGTAGGCAATTACAAAGACTATACTAGTAATTAATAAGCCTCTATATCAACAATGTTTTGGGAGCAGTAGTGAAGTTTAAGGGATTCATAAGTTTATTTTTAGGTTCCATCAGAGCTGTCCAGAATCTCATAAAAGAATGATTAACAGAAATACTCTTTATATTGTAAAATTAGAAGTCTAATATCTTTCACTGAGCTAATTCACCTATTTTCACCTTAGCCTTTGGTAGAGAAATAAAAAATAGAAAGGCATCTAATTTGTGAAAAATTTAAATAAGAAACAGAGTCTGTAGTTATTATCAATTATGGGAAAGAAGGGAAAGATTGAAATGACCTAGATTCAAATTCTTAATCTGCCACAGACCTGCCAAAGGACCTAGGATTTGTCTACATGTCCAAATCTAATTCAAAAGGAATAGTACAAGACAGATGCTTTGGTATTATGTTGTAATAACAATGAAACTCTGCTTCTGGTACCTAATCTAGCTAAGATACTTCTGATGTACCATCTTATGATGTACTTTTTAAAAAATATTACAAATCACTCGCAGTAAGTCGGTGAGGAAATCTAGCTTGGCATGTACCTTAATCAGTATCGCTGTTTTCATTCTGCTACATAAGAAATACATGATTTCTTACATTACAAGATTGCATGAGGAATAATATTTGAAAGGTTGTGTGGCTTTCAGACATTACAGTACTGAGTTATATCTACTGTAACATTCCTGTTAATTCTTCTAATGGCAGGTCTTTTCTAGTCTAAGTTACAGGGAGTCTTTTTTTCATTATCTTCGTAGAGATAAAGTTTCACCCGATATGCCTAAACACCTCAAATAAAGTCTTCATGCGAGTATTCTTGTGTAGGACCATCTCCTCCTCCTCCCTCTCTACTGACCAATATCACATTCTCAATTGTGAGACCAGATACACTTTCCTACACAGTGTCTCTAGGTCATGTATTCCACTACATGAAACATGACAGTTTAGAATGAAATATTATAGTTTTCTTAGCCAAAGCCCAGCTGATTTCTAAATTAAAATTTTGAAGGGCTATTAACCCAAGACATAAAGTAGAGCCTTTGGGATTTTTCATAAAAAAATTAGGAAGGGAAACGCAACGCATCAGTTTTCTCAACATTTAACAGAACAGCAGATATTAACTATCAATATTTGTTAAAAATGAATGTAAACAGTTCATGTCCTTGCAAGCTCTGAATATCAGGTTGTGGCAGAAAGCTATTAAGCTGGCTAACCATGTGCAACCCTGAATAACTAAAGTGCCAGAGCATGGAGAAGAGCCAGCACCTGATGAAAATGGAAATAAAATTTAAAAAGACTGTGAAGATAGTAAATATCTGAGGTGAGCACTGTGGTGATGGAGTAAACCAGAAATAATGATAGTCTATTACCCCCTCTGAAAAGAGTAATGAAAAATAAACAAGCCAGGAGAAAATGGAAGTCTCAGAGGTCCTGAAACTGCAAGGAAAAATAAAGACAGTTGAAATACACACTTATATCTCTGATGTTATTGGAGGGGTTTATTCTTGCACATTGAAGAATACATTCCCAGCGTCACTGGTCAAAGCTAGGTAGAAGGGATAATTTATTATAAACAAGTACTCAACTTTAGCCTGTTATATCCTGCTTTCTCTCTGAACCAGATGTTTTCCTATGTATTTAACAAAAAAAAAGGAGCCTCAGACACAGTGAAAGCATCTGCTGATTTTCAAATTCATTCAGTTAATCTTCAGAGTTGCCCCAGTTTTAAAATGTCCAGGCAGCCCAACCTTTTTGGCATTTAAGGAAAACAAAGGTTTTTCTAATCACTCTCCGTATTAACAGAGTAACATTGGAAAACTGAGAGTCAGGCAGATACTATTTAAAAAAAAACATTCTTGTTTGGTCTCCTGTAGAAATGATGTCTATATTATCACACTTGCGTATGCATTCACATTTAAATAACTTTTGAATTTTTGCTTCAAGTTATTTCAGGTACTCTGAATGAAAAAATATATATATATACACACACCAAAAAAAAATAATAATTCCTAGGGCAATACAAATGTTATTGGGGTCCCCAGAAGACCAGAACAAGCACATAGCATTGATGCAGTTAATCTGCTTGAGGGAACCGGCTCTGACAGGTATGAATGCTGGCCACTCGCATTTGTTCTGTGGGTTCAGGAATCAGTTTTCAAGATAGATGTCTTTAATATAAATGTAGATTAATTTGCCTCATCTAAATATCTGCCAGTGTTTTCAGACTGTTATGCAAAAGTAAACTCTTGTTCAAGACATAGCCATTAATTGACTGTTCTTGAACAACTGTTTCAAGCGTTACTTGAACTGTTTTTACTATCTACTCATTGTAATTTAGCTTTACCTAAGAAATTATTCCTTTTACCTGTCACCACATGTAGCCTCACTCACCACATGTAGCCTCACTTGTGATAACTTCATCATATTGAACTATCATATTTACCTGCATGACATACTTAATGCATCCCTTTGTTCTTCAGAATGACAAACAAAAATGCAGCAATAAATATATTAATTTAAAAGATAATTACATTAAGAATGACAACTTTTACATTATCTAATTTTTTACATTATTTAGTCCTACTGAGTTGCAGCTCTTACAGCTCAAGGGAGCACATCTACCAAAGAAGCAGACTGCCTCAACTTCCATATAACTGGCATAAAAATCAGAGAATATTGCTGTCAAATTAACATTTTACCTGACTTATACTGTAATTAGTTTTGATTGAAAAGCTTAGTCAAAATATGAACTAATATATCTATCTGAGATATCTACAGCAATCAACTTTTTTTCCCAGCAAGTTTTGACTCCTTCCTAAATATTTAATTAAAGTTAGCCCACAAATGTCTTATCCAAACTCTTCCTTAAATTTTATTCCAGGTTTGACCTTCAAGCTTGCAAGACTTGCACCTGATAATAGACACTACCACTGCACTGTAATAAGGTATGATAAGCTACATCATTTTTTTCTGCCACAGATATAATCCTCAGTGTGGATGATCAGTATGCAGTTTTCTCAACTTTAATTCAAAAGGACAATTCCTGCTTAAAAACAAAATCCCTTTCCATCATTAATAATGACATTTAAGATTCTTACAAACTAAACCCATGACTATTACAGCAAGCATTGAAAAAAAAGTTTTCCATTTGGCCTTAATGATTTGGGTCATGTGAAAGACATAAACCAGATTATGAAACAAAATGAGTTCAGTTTTCACTTACATGAGAATGTATTTCCTACATCAGAAAAGTTTATTTTACATGCTGTGTTAGCTATCTTAATATACTAAGTGCATATACTGTAATGAGTCTACATATAATACACTAAGGAATTAAAGGCTCAGAGTACTGAAATTAAAGGTTCCATTATTTTTCAGGTAATTTATTTTGCATCACCATATTATGTCCAGATTGAGGACAGATGCTCTGGCCCTTTGCCTCAACTCTGCAGACGGTTCACCTTCTTTATATGATTTCTTCCTGTAAATTCAACAAGTTCCAATGGTATAGTGAAACATGCACATAATATTGCCTGATCAGGGTCTTCATCTTGATTTGCTATGTTCACTACATGCTGTGTTTTCCCTCTTCTTGCCTTTTCTGTGAACTATCTTTTCAGAAGATCACTCCAGCCTTCCAAATCTATCTCTGCCTATGTCTTCGAATTGTGTTCTATGTGATATAATATCTAAGCTATATCTTTTAACCAGAAAGCCTTTTTTTTTTCTCTTCATTATGATGATCAGAGAATTGTAGATTGTATTAAATGTATTAAAAGTATCTTGAAATTAGATTGGTATCAAATCCCTCATATTTGAAATAAATACAATCAAGATCTTCCCCAGACAGATATAGCTAGGGAACCTAAAGCTGAATTAACAGATGCTTTAAAGATGCAAGTCTGCCTACAATCTAAAAAACACAGACATACTGAAAATGAAAAGGAGGCATTAAGTGTGTTAGAATTTTAGTTTCAATAAGTGCATAGTGTATGTTGAAACATTTCAATAATGACTATAAAAGTCAGCATTTTAACTGAAAAGAAGCTTATAGGCTGCAGAAGTAAGAATCCCAAGGCCTTTTTGTTCTATGTAGCTATAATATTCCCTGAAAGAACACTGTGTGCCCAGCAGACTTAGGAAGCATTCACCTTGAGTTGAAGACCTATGGGAGCACATTATGGCTTTGTCTTTGGCTATGCATCCCACTTTCATTTTCATTTGGAACATGACCTATGTGCTTTCCCACAGATCTATTGCAGAAAATGTTGCAATCGAGATAGAGCCAATATCTCTGTTTTCAGAAAATAATACCAGGAAGAGATTTCTGACAGCAACAACCTTTGATCTAGTAGAAGGTATACTAGAAATGGATGTTGAAGCTAAACAAATTCAAAATAAAGTGTTTCTTTTGTGAAAGTGCCAGTGGTATTTATCCTTTGGAATGGCTTAGATGATAGATAGGGAAGTGATTATTTCTTTTTCACTTGAAAGCCTTTCCTCAAGACTAAATGTCTTTCCAAAAGATAAACTGTCTTGCAGTAATAGCTTGGATTTGATGTTTAATTTACTGGGAAGGTTTCTAACATCTGCAATGCAAGACTGAGGCAGGGTTATTGGAGAAGTCCCTTCAACTCTTGATCTATAAAGGTATAAGGAAAAAAGAATTGAGAATAGTCAACAGATCACAGACAAAAATTTCTTAACGAAACACCATAGTTAAAGCACGTGTAGTCACTGCTCAAGGCATGTGGGGAACATTCAAAACTCTACGCTCTTGCCTCCATATTTTGGACTACCACATGGAAAGAATATATTTACATCATGAGTTTTTCCTCGCTACTTTCCATTTACTATATTTCATTTTATTAATAACGTAGTCACCGTCATAGCTCACATGCCTTTTAAAGGAGCTTAATGGAATGAATGAATGAATGAATGCTATTATTTACTATATATCTATCATATTACAATCATACATTGTTATACTGATGCTGGCAGCCTGCATTATTAACTTTAGGAAGACACCTAACTTAAAGATGTTGAAATGCAAATATTTACCATTTCACAGAATCACGGAATCACAAAGTGGCTGAGGTTGGAAGCGACCTCTAGAGATCATCTATTCCAATCCCTCTGCTCCAGCAGGGACACCCAGAGCACGTGGCACAGGGTGGCATCCAGGCAGGTTTGGAAGATCTCCAGAGAAGGAG
>JAWLRI010000923.1:1852267-1889735 GCA_034781795.1 Crypturellus tataupa | reverse complement strand
GCCAAAACCTTAGTCTGGAGGTCTAGTCTAGACTAGGGCAAAATCTTCAAAAAGAAAGCAGTTTATAAAATTGGTAAGGAGAGAACTAGACTCATTCTAGAATGACACGTGGAGTGAAGTAAACCAGAAGCACCACCCCGGTGTGATGGGATAGTAGTAAGTGAGATGAATAACAGGCTAGGAGTTGTTACCACTCAATATGGTATAACAAGTGAGCTGCTTTAAGAGATACCTGATTTCTTAACATTGATTTCTGTAATAATAGAGCCTCTCCGGTTTTAAAACTGCTCCTTAGCTTTTCCATAAATTTGTTTTCCCATAACTCCACAACGTCTTTTATTCTACTTGGGCCACAATATTTATCCCTAACGAAATTAAAGGTATAAAAAGCACTTTTACAACATATGAAAACTCTGCCATCTCTTGGTTGAAACAAGGTTTCATTGTCAAACTAGAGTTGGGAGTGAAAACTGTATAGGGAAATGGATGGAAGCAAAAATGTCATGTAAAAAATTTAACTACATTGCTTTACTTTTTCTTTTCATTCTGTTAGAATACAAAAGGCCATGAGCGGTGCATTGGAAAATGGCTTCAGTGCTGATTTAAGAAGGTTTATTTTACTAAATCATGAATTATTCTATAGAGCCTAGTTTTCCTGAAGAAGCCTTTTAACCAAACAATTCCCTGGCCAAAATTATTACAATGTATTTAATCTCATTTATTTGTGATTCATGGAAAATGCACTATATTAATCATTGCTCTGTATAGTTTTCTCTGCAATTATATAAGGCTTCCTTTTTTGCTCCCTCACACACCCTTATAAATCAGAAATAAATATAGTGAAGTAGGTGACATTCACTAGAACAAACTGGTGTAAGTGAAGAATCAGATTCTTTAATTCGTTGTTTCTGCTTTCTCTCCTCTCCCATCTCCCACCATTATTTTAGCACAAAGGTGACTGACTAAGGACAGTGTATTTTGCTTTCAGTCTTGATCCCAGGCTACATTTTTGCTATATTTATAGGGAATGAGGCAGATCAAAGAACTATAAATCAGCTGCAGAAATAGCTGAGGCTTGCTTAAACAACAGCTAAGAAACACTTTGCATGCACCATTTGACCCAGCCTCCACTCTGATGTCATGATGGATAAGAAATTTATCATTGTGGCTCAACAACAAAAGTAGCAGGAGCTACTTACAACACAAATAGAAGATGGAATATCATGTCCATTTATGAAACCCCAGCTTTTGAAAAAGATCTATTTCAATAAAACAAAAAACATGAACATTTTCAACTTGAAAAGGAACTTTTTCTTTCAAAAAAAATGTAGGTGACAGCTAAATATTGCTGTTTCTTTTATCTAGATTCGCCATCATAGCTCCTGAAAATCAAAAGTACTAATGTTTTTGTTCTATATTTCAAGAGATGCTCCTATTCACACAAACATGAGAAAATGAGACAAACATACAATTAAAATGTTTCCCTGACATTTTGGATGCAGTAAAACCAGTACACAATGAAAATGGTGGGGTCAGATCACAGCATGTTCATATATAACATGTCAATAAAAGTAATTAATTTGAAGCTAGCTGAGTTATGGCTTCTTTCTTCAATGCTGAATTACTCTTTAAAGCAGTTACTATTAGAAAAGGGGAAAATATAGCCATTGGCTAGCCTCCATTTAAACATTTGTCCGATAATCACACATCTATTTGATTCAAACATTTCCAAATGTCCAAATGTTTTCCTATTTTCCCCACAAATATACAGTCATCAATAAATATCCAGAGTCTTTGAAGAGCCTCAACTCTACTGTAAATGGGCCAATTACATTTCCTCCAGTGCTTTCCTATGTTCTTAGCTTTTGGGAACATTTCTGCAGGACATTTCTCAGAATATGCTTAGCATCATACGTATATATTCTTCCAAAATCTACTAATGCTTACACAGAATGTGAGAATACCAGGATGAGATTATAGCATTAAATTAGGATTTCCCTATTTTTTCAGATTAATATTATTTAATAATATCTGCTCTACAATATTTATAGTCTGTGAATTGATTCTCGACAGTTTTGTAACAAATGTCAAAATAGCAAAAGCCAGAAAGACACTCCTTCCTGACGAGATTTTCCAGCTGCTTAATGTGGGGAGTTGCCACATTATGTATGCAGATATCGTCCAGTAGGAAAATCAAAGACCTTCCTCTATGGTGACAGCATTCAGAACTTTTTTTTAATTAGTTTGCAGGTCTTCTGCGTGTTGTTTTGTAACCAGATACAAGATATCTAATGATACTATGTAGTGATAGAAATTAAGAGATCTCATTTCGCAGACCTACAAAAACATAGAACTATGGAACACCCCATTTCTTCCTGCCAATGTCTTGATTCCCTGCTAAATTATGATATTTACTTTCAATCTCTATTTGCATTTCTGCTCTGCAGAAGTATGCTTTTTTGTGTAGGAAATAACTGCACTCACGGCATCTGATAGGCATAAATATTCAGCTACGAGTTAAAATACATAAATCACAGTGCTGCTGTTAAAAATGTGAACAAGTCTGCATTTTATGCTAGTGATACCTTTCTTATCTATCGCTTTCTTATAAACAGAGGTAGCATTTCACAATCTAGAATGGGAAAATATAATTGGAGGCAAAATTAAGGACCTTTTTCCCTCTCCTCTTCTAAGAGTGCTAGTTCATTGGTCTAGACTTGCATCCACATTAGCAGCCTGCTATATCAAAGAAAGGCTTTAGGGGAAAAGAGCTTTATCATAGCACACCCTGCATTCTGAATGCTATGCCAACATATGAGGATTCCCAACTCTTCCAAGCACCTAACAAATTTCAACAACTAGTAGATGAATTCAACAGATTTCAAAATTGAGATAGTCAGGCTCTGGAAGAGTTAACTGACTGACTGTTAACTGACTAATTAACTGACTGTTAACACATTTGTGCCAAGACTTAAGCAGAGGTTAGATTATTTTCTAAAAATACAAGAGAACCACTCTCAGTCTTCACAAAGTGTCAATCTGGATGTATTCAATGGTTGGAATTTTCTGGCCTGATATGTGAAAGGCCAGATGGCCAGTTAAAACATGCCAAAAGCATTCAAAATTACATAGCTACATCTCACCTCTCTGCCCAGCATCCGTTCATCAGTTAAATAGATCAGAGTATATAAAGAAGTGCAGAAAATGAAGACAGAGAACATACTAAAAGAGTTAATTCTAATTATAAACATCAGTATTTGTCAGTACATTTCTTCATTTAAAACATCTGGATACAATGTAGAACAGAAATATTCCTGAAAACAAAATGAACATTAAGTAAGATTTCATCCATACTCATAGTATACTCTGTCTGTATGCATCTGAGATATAATTTTTTCCTGAAAGGAGCTGCAGTAATTTTTTATCAAAACATACTAAAGTTCAACTTTCCTTGGAATGTCAATTTATTTCTACATTATTTTAGTTTCTTTAAGGAGCTATAGGATTGGAGGGAACAAACCAAATAAATGTAAGAAATTATAAAAACTGATTTTCCTTAATTCACCCTTTCTTTCTTATTGATAGTTTGCAATGAAGATGAATGCTACATAAATATCAGAGGATCAAAAATTATACAATTGCCTTCCTTTCTGTGTGATATCTGACAAGTCCAATTAAATTCCCCTTGAGGGAGTGGATGCCTTCTCATTCTTTGACTTGTTAAAAACAATCTGGTTATGTGTAAGATCACTTTCTTTTCTATCTTGCACACTAGGATTTTTATCTATATTGTCCACTCTTATGACATAGGGCTTGAGTTCTCCAGATTTATCAGAGAGTAAAGCTTCCTTCATGGCATGCCCAGAATTCTGTAGTAGTCCATCAGAGCCCCATGTTATAGAGTAAAAGCCTGTCTGGTTTACAAAACTTCAGATTTATCTTTACATTCATGTGAAATGGGAAATAAGATTTACCATGCAGGAGAGTGTGCAGCATTAGACAATAGTTTTTTGACTGAATGTTTCTCAGATACATAGTATGACAGTGTCTCAGTGCCAACATAAATTTCTAAATAAATAACTTCTAATGCTTTTGTCTGCCTGTTAATTTGAAAAGAAACTGTATACCTTTCCCAAAAGACACATCAGCTGCATGGTATTTGACAGCAAGTGAAACAGATTATATGCAAATCCAGAAATGTGCTACTCTGGCTCTAATCCTCCTTTGTTTGTGGCATGCAGCTGCAGTTTTAGGCAATATGATGAAGTAAATGGGCCACACCAGATTTGGTAACGACAATAAAATGTTTGAAAAATATTTGTGGTAAATTATTCAAATGTTCATTTTCTATAAAATATTCAGAACATTAATATTTTTCATATGCTAAATAGTTGCAAGCACTTGGGATGTTAAATCACTCATTAAAGGACCTGAGTGAGGTCATGTGAATGCTATTAATTATGGGCCGCCAGGGATAGATTTAGTGATGTGATTCTTCAGAGGACTCTTCTCCAGCTATTGGCCATAACCCTGAGTAGAGCTGAGCAACTCATGCAGTTTACTGAGAGTTGGAATACTGCAGTTAATCATCACTTCAGGACGTTCATAGGAGAGTCCATTCCCTTTGACGTATATGCTTTCAATGGACATGACGGTGCAAAGACGTAATCAACATTGCTTTAAGAATGTCAAAAATACCGAAATAAACTCAATTGCAACATTTTCCACAAGATAGCATTGAAATGTCTTGCATTCTCAACAGAGAGTAATGTTTGCATATGGCTAAAAGAAGACCACTTAGTAACGATTGCTACATTTAACAAATCTCATTCTTTAGGTTTCCATCCTGTAAAAGACGAGACTAAGCCAAGTGGTGGATGCCAGACGACCCACCCTATTATCGTATACATGGAGAGATTTACCTCCCACCTTTCAGTTCCAGCACTTGCATTCTTCCTATAGACTAAACAAATGTGAAGCAGTTACAAAAGGATTCTACTAATCTTTTTCACTGCCTCTAACAGACAAGAAAGGAGGTTCAGCTCCTTTCCCACTGGCACTCACTCCACCCACTCACAGTGCAAAGGCAGCTGTCATCCAGCTGGACAGGCAAAGGGAAAAACTGACTCAAAAGAGAGAGACCGTGTGGTCCCTCAGCATTTAGAGCATTTAGATCTCTTCATTCTCCTTTCTAAAGTTTAGCCACAGGAGAAAGGGAATGAGATTTCCAGCTCTCCAGGAGCATTTCCTGGGATGGACATTGAAATCCAAGGCAGAGTGTAGCTAAAGAAAACTGAGAGCTTCAATTGGCACTTGAGCTTTCTTCTTTGACTCTTCCATCTCTTTCTTCCTGAGATTCCATCCCTAAACTTACCTTTGATATCTGCAGGATGCCAGCTGCCTTCTTTTATGGAGAGACCCTATATTTCCTTTTAATCCCTTTCTCCATTTCTCCATTTCTCCATTTCTTCACTCATTTCTTCACTGAGTTATTACTCAGTTTGGAAGCACCTTCTGCTATTTCCTCTCACAGAAAACTTATCTTCAAAATACAAGCAAATAACCCATCTCAAATGTATTTCTTTTCAAAGATTTCGGGATTTTTCAAGCAGTTTCATCATTTAAGACTCAATGATATACTGATGTTAGATGGAAACCAGTGAACCCCTCTCTATTCTTTCAGATACAAAGGCCATTTCAGAGAAATCACTTCCCTAATTACTTGTTGCTGTTAGAAAGGTTTTTGAAAATTCCAGTAATATAAGAAGATTCTCGAGTTATATCACAGTTTTTTTTCTAGTGAGTCACAATTCGCTCCTTGGCCCATGTCAAGGGTTCTTCAAGGGTCCTCCAAAGCAGATGGCCCATCTCCAGGTGAGCACCTTTCATCAGGGCTGGGCATCAGCACTGTTAGCATACAGGAATGGGCTAGCAACAGCATGGAGGTCAGTTTGGGCTGTAATAAACTCTTGATAAACTGAGAGGAAATTTTGGTGACTGGCTCACAGAAACAGTCTGCTTTAAGCTGTATAGACATAGTTACCCAGATAGATAGTGTAAAGCTAACTCTAACTCTGGAAAGTATACAGGAACTGCAGACACTACAATATAGATATACCCACAAAAATAAATTTCTTTACAGAACTGAGACCATTGCCAAAGCATATCACACTGCCTAGTATAAAAGGAATGAAGCATCTACAGGAGCATCTAACTTCTCTTTCATACTGCCATAGAGACTGTGATGGTATCATAATGGTGGGTAACATGAGGGTACTGAGTATGCATCATCACTATGCATAATGCATCATCATTAACAACTCAACTCACAAGCAAAATTTTATTCTGTAATGACGATGCAAATACAGAATGGACAAAAAATTTTTCTTAAAAGCAATATTCAGAAGTTAAATAATTAAAATGTAAGCATTATCATAAATTCTTTGGTATGGTCCATGGAAAACATTTGTGGTATTGCAATCAATACCATGAAATGTGGTATGAAGTATACCGTGAAAGTACTGATACAGTTCAGTCTGATATGTATACTTCAATATCCACTAGAATAGTATGCAAATATTTTTGTGTCATTTAAGGGAAAAACCTGTGCAGAGATGAAATTCATTAATGCTAAAGACTAAGAGGAGTCTTTTTAAAAAATGAAAGAAAACCAAGGACACATGCAAGTGACATTTCCTGAGCTGTATCCCATAGAAAAGAATCCAGCAGGCAAATGTAGAAACCAAATGTAAAGTTTCCCCCACATATGAAAGAATGGAAAAAAAAAAAAAGAGCAGAGCCATATTAGTACCTTTTGCAGCAGTCAGAGGAAGGCCAGGGAGGTAAGAGAAATACTCTTCATGTTGGTTTCATTCTAAATTGATTTTCAGACACAAGACTGCTGAGATTTTTATCATGTGGAGCTGTGACATTCAGTATGAATATAATGATGTGTTTCATAATATTAGCAGTGTAATGGATGAAATGTAGTAAAGTTTAAATGACAAAACCCAAATGCTAAAAAGCATGGAGTACAGTTTAACACTCTTAAGTAATAGTTCTTGTGGCAATAGGAAAAATAAAATACTATGTAAAAGGGCTGCACAGTGGAGAACTATACCTGACACATAACCAGGTGTATACAAATACTTGCTTATATCAGATATTTTATTCCTTTCTGGCTTTCCTATTTGTCAGGAATTTATTGATACAGTTTAGGGTTTTTTTCCAAATATTTTACAAAATGCCAACATTTCAACTAGAAGAAACTTCATTTAGAAAAAAAGCAAGGTATGGATTTAAAAAAAAAAAATAGATTAGAATCTGATGATCATTCATATATCTGCGGGAATTAAGTAAAATCCAGTCTAAGTCTAATTTGAATTCTGCAATTTTGTTCAGTGAATCAGGCTGGGCAGTAATAGAAAGTACCTTTTTAGCCTGTCTTCACACGCTCTTTGGCACCTGTGTATGAAGCAAGTTGGAAAGATCTGCTGCGCTGCTTTATATTGAATTAAATGCTTTATATTGAATTAAATATGCACTGACAAAAAATGGCATTGGGCTTTTCCTTTGCCTTTTGCTTTTATTAAGAGGTTGAATATAGACTCCTGGATATGTCCAACAATAGTGAAATAACTTCCAGGCTTATTTCAGCAGGAAAATTTTTGTCCAAAGAAAGTGTCATCTAATGGTCAGAATAGCTGAAGCCAGAATACTTAAATTCTGTTCTCATGCTGAGGACACCTGAAGCAAGCCAACCTGTCTTGATTTTTAAAAAGTTTTCAACATATGATGCAACTACTGAGCAATCCAGTGCACCTTGCTCCTTTCTTGCTGCCTGCTCGTTTCGCGCTGTTTCAGAAACATAGAACCTCTTGCATGCAAGACACAAAGACCATCTAATATAAGGAAAATAACATTGCCATGGAGAAAATCTTGACTGAAGTGCACAGACAACTGATAATTACATCTCTGCTTTGTTTGAGTCAGAGTATTTAATGAAAAACTGACAATAAGATTCAGGTAACACTTCATGGTATCTTCCAGACAATCCTTGTTGGTCACTTGACAAAAGGAACCATCCTCTAACTAGAAACACAAGTGAGAAAAGAACTTGGGAAACTGAACCTGATATGGATGATATAGACACATTAGTATCTGAATTGCCTCAATACAGCTTAGTTTACAGTAAAACTGGAATGATAAAAAGCTTAGTGAATTCCCCAAATATTGACCAAAGAAAGAACATTGTTTTGAGTACGTATGAATTTTCTTAACTTAATTCATTCCACATAGTAAGTTAGGTACTTGTATACAAAGATGCCTATTCAGTAGGCCTCAGTCTAAATGCTGAGCTGAAATGGGGTCCTTGAGCCCTTGGTCAGCAAGTGTGGGTCAAGGCCTCAGGGAAGAGTGGCAAGGACCTATTCCCTGACAATAGCTATTTTATTCATTCTTACCTTATTTCACTATAAGATTTATAGAAAGAACAAACTGAACATCCACTAACATTTTTCAGGCACTGTTTTTACTATCCTTTAAAGGTCAAGTGTGATTCTGCTGAAATACACCAAATGTCATCATGTGATGCTGGACAGAGAATGTTAACGCTGTCCTGGCAATTAGTTTATTTTGTATGCCTGTAAGGGTCATCACTGTACTGAAGAACCTTTTTTTTTCTTCTTTTTTCTCAAAGTGAGGATTTCTTTGCAGACATATTGCATGGAAAATTCCTGTAGGAAAATCCTCTTTAAGACCCTGTCTTTGTTAGATTCCAGCAAGCAAAAATCTAGTGCTATATTACCTTCAGTCATATCCCTCATTCCTGGGAATTGGCTCATTATTTTACATTTTGGCATACAACTATGAACAAGAACATTTCTTGAGGTAATTCTTATTGCACCCCAGTTGAAGGCTAGTCCCTGCATTCCTGGCAGAGGTCTAAACACTCTAGCAATTCCCTTAAGTGTTGAAATACCCATTCAGTATGACTTTAGGTATTAGCTCAGAAGCATGATAACTCAGTTCATGCTGAGGGAAATGTATCTCTCTGAATTCAAAGATCTGTTATTACATCACTTTTAGATGTTCTGTCCCATTTCCTGCTCAAGAAAAACAAGTCCAAAAGGCACTAGGTAATCAAACTTGAAGTTTACTTATCAGACACAACAGGTGTAAGAGGGAAAATGGGAACACTTAAAAGTCTTTTATTTTCTTTTTAACTTCACAGCCTATAAAGCTGTATGTTGTGTTTCCTGATCACTGATGCTAGATAACATATACAAAAGACTTTAAAATGTTTTTCCTAGATATTTTGCAGCCAAAATCTATAACAGCTCAGGAGAATTGATGTTGTCAAGTCCAAAGTACTGACTCATTCTCTAAAACAATATGAATAACAATTTAATATAAAACTGATCTAAATCCAAAATCATCTCCTTTGTTTTCCACTGATGTACTTTGGTAATATTCTAAAATGGTCTGTCATGCTTTGATAAAAATGAAATCAGAAATTGCAAACTTTTTTTAAAAAATAAACAAATTAAGCTTATATTAAGAATGCACACTTGGTTCTTTTATCCATAACAAGGATATGACTGAGATGTTAGCAAAGCATAAGTTATTCAATTGTATAATCAGATCCAGAGTACTTTCTCTGCAGACAGGTTCATTTTTATTTTTCAGGAAATTGAAATTTGCTTAACTAAAGAATTACACTGCATTGAAGATGATCCATTGACAGATTTCTGCCTTCAAACAAACACTTTAAGTGTTCATCAAAAAAAAATCCCTAACAAGTAGTTATTTCTTGTCTGAAATTTTAAGACTCTTTTATAGAAAAAATAGGAATATTTCTCTGTATGCACGAAATTTCTGATATAATTTTAATCTGTATCATGAGCCAGAAGCACACTTAATCCTTGGGTTAAGTCTAAGCAGAACTGGGCTGCTGAAGAGTGAAAGCTGAAAAATTTCCACGTTGTAGAAATACATGGTAGTTTCCACCAGGCAGTCTCCGTAGTTCTTCAGGGGCAAAAGTACCTTCAGCCCTCTCAAATGATAGTGAGCTGGAATAGCAGAACACTGACAGCAGAGGAGACCCCAGCAGCTCAGAGGATGCGAACACTGGTGACCAGCCCCAGGGATGGGCCACAAGAAAAGGAATGTTCTCCTGCACAAAACTATCCACAGCTTAACTTTGAATAGCTGGCATTTCAGCTAGCTGGCTGACGCCATCATTGGGAAAAACATAAAGCAGCAGAATTTAGGGAGTGGTCATGAGCAGCGGGCAGTAAAGCGCACCTATTTGAAAAGTGTTATCCAAGGCAAAGAATTACAACCTTCATTTCTATGATAAGAACTGTAACAAACCAGTGTATGTTTAAAGTAAATCAAGTTAGCATAACTGTTGTAAGACTCTATACAGATTGTTACCATGGTTCTTTAGATATCGTTCTTTGGGAATCCTTTATACTCTACTGCATTTTTCTATTGTGAGAGATCTCCTCCGCTGCTGTTTTAATGGAGTTAGGGTGGCTTTTATCACTGATGCTATAATTAGGACAGCTGTTATTCTATGGTTTCTCTAGAGCCATGTGGTTGTCTAACTAACAAGATCTGTGGTACTTTAGATTCTGCGTATTGCTTCCTGTCTGGCTTCTGGTTTCCTCATTTTCTGCAGCATTTATTGAAGTGTCTATATAAGAAAGGAAGGAGAAATCAAAGTATTGGTAATTATGCTTCCGGAGGATTAACCTTCCCCTGTGAGAAGGTTTGAAATGATTTTAGTCATGCTTGTCTTCTTTTTTTTTTTTTTTTTTTTTTTTCCCCCAAAAGAATATGCCTTAAGAGCTACAAGGAAAAGTGTGCAAAGTGGTTTCTGTGCATTTGTCAGAATAGCATTTGTTTTATTTTACTGAGTTGCATTGAGGGAGTACCAGTTAACATTCCTCAACTCCTACTGCCATTATAACAACAGCCCATTTTTTTCCTGAGACCTGATTATTTTCGTTGTTTCTTTTCAGTACTGTCCAAAGGAGTTAGGATTTGAAATGTATAAAAAGTAATGATCTTTCCTAACTCAAAACAAATGAGAGAAAAAAAAGAGGTCTAAAAGGAGGTAATGATCAAGCAGGTAATAGGACATCTCATGGAAATTCAATTTTTAGTGACACGGTGGTTTGTCTTTTGAAGAAGGAAGGAAACTGCACTCTTGACATTATGTTCTCTGCTGAGGTCAGCAAGACCATGCAAAGAGAGCAGGGACACCTCCATGTAGGAGTTTGTCTGTTTCCTGCCCAAACTGTAGATATTTTATAAAAAATTCTTTGTTTCTTAGAAATGAGCTTTTCTCATTTTGCTCTAATATTCTGTTCTACTTCTTGTTTCCTTTGGGTCCAGTTTTTATTTTTTCGATGAAGGAGTTTCAGTGCCAATGTCAACATAAAGTCAGGAGCATTTCCAGTTTATGACAGATTTGACAGTCATGTTTCCAGTGCTTCTAGTTGGAAACTGGACAAGTAGGCCTGTCCAGATGTTTCTGCAATGAATTCATTGATTGAAGAAAGAAAACAGACATCCTGGACATGAATTGGAGCTTGGAAAGCAAACACCTCACACAAGAAATAAACCAGAAAAGGACACCATTGCAGGACAAACTAATTCATGCTATCTCAGCGGAAGAAGAATTGGCACTAAATATGCATAAGGCTAAACCGTTCTGAATTAGGTATCCATCTAAAATTGTGCAACACAGTTGAAGACTGAATGGAATCTAAAAACAGAAAGGGAAGCAGTAATCTCAAGTAGAATTTACTGCAGCTGGAAAGCTTTTTGCACCTCATTTGACTACACATAGAATTACACAAGCATCTCACCATATCAAAATACATATAATTATCAAGATCTCAGACCACCAATCACAATATATTTTTGATTCATCATGTAAAAGAGAAATGTATAGGAAAATAAAATAAAAAGGTCTATTTCCCAGCCTTTCATTAATCCTTTATGTTCAGAGAACTTTCAAAGGAACTTAATGTAATTTAGTTACCATTAAATTTCAGGGAACTCTTGCAAAAAATCCCCACTGCAACATAGCAGGACTCAAACTTTTTTTGTTCCTTTGTTCATAAGCCTTGTATTTTTAAAAAGGCTGATCAGCATAAGCATACTGAGGTCCAATCATTATGCTCTATTAAGTACAGAGCTTCCCTCTATCACCATCCAAGTCTATTGATTTAGATACCTGTTTTAGGTACTTCTTGCTCTACCTCCTACTTCAAGGTCCAGTAATAGAGCATCCTTGCAAGTAGAGCATTAAATCATTTTTGCCCCAAATATTTGAGTGAGATAACACAGAACCTGAACACTTTTCATCCAGTTAAACAAACTGAAGTGTTGGGTAGAGGCAGTAGCTTAACGTCTCCTGTTTTTTCAGATTACTGTAGTGATACTGTAATGATTATAAATACACAGAGAACTATAAAAAGAAAAAAAAATAGCTCAGTTATCTATTAAATAAGCCTAGTGTGATGTCAAATGTAATTCAAGCAGGCTCCTGCCTTCCTGAATAATCAATTTACATTAAATTATTCTTCTATTTGCAATGAATCCACATAATGAAAGAGACCAGACACGTCAAGACTGATGAACCACGTAGATCAATTGTCTGTGCTCTCTTGCATCTGCAGGTTCATTCTTTGTCTTGATCTTTGAAAGCTGTTCATAGCACTACTCTTTCTACTCAAAAAGTAAGGAAGGACACTGGAGGAACAGATCAAATGAACAGAAAAGAAACAAAAAAGGAGAGAGATTCATGTTGAGTTCCCTCTCTCACTGTTCCAGTAACATCAGGTTCACTATTAGAACCCTCTAAAGCCACTTACTGGACACAGGGTCTGCAATCCACCATAGGATCCAGTAGCTGTATTAATTGGCTGCATAGCCAGAAAACTACTGATGGGCAGCACTCTCTGACTGCACACAGTCTTTGTCTTACTAGTGAAGCAGTCCTTAGAAATTACATGATAAGAAAGATGAAAAGTGATACTTTACCCTAGAAATACCACATTTTCACTATCCGTCAGTTCCAAATACAGAGAGAATTCATCTCTTTCCGCTGAAGCTGAGACATGTACCCGCAGATTATTTTCTTGTATCTATTTATAGTCAGTGTGAGAGTAGGCATCTCTGAAGGTGCATTTTACTTACTGCATTTAAAAACAAAATCCTGATAGACTCCAACTTTTGTGTATAAAAAGCCAATAATTTTGAAAATTGAGTAAATTTGAGAAACATCACCTTTAAGTACTTATATATAAGTGGGAAATAAATTACAGTCCTCGTTTTTCCTAGACAATTCTCCTTCAGAGAAGGAATCTAATAAGGGTATTTTCAAACTTGACGAGCACCAGTACAAAGCTAAAACTGACAGACAACTTAGGGGAGCATAAAAGTTGCATGAGAAAATTCAAACCCAACAGATGACATCACACTAGTGAACCCCTTAGATAGCCTAAAAATAGAGTTAGTTGTCTGAAACAACCTTCTCTTTAAGATCATGTTGTAGTCTCCCTGAATTCTGTCTTCCTCCATATGATTACTGCCAAACACTTTTCAAATCAGAACAGCAAGAAAGTACTGATTTCTGTGGAGCAGGTTGCATCTCTCAGGTATAAATACTCAAATCTCCAATAGCAAAAGAGAAACAATTTATTCTTCTAAAAATCATTATCTAATGGCTGCCAACAGATGAACATAAAAAGATGTGCCATTTCAAGCAGAAAACTAAGCAGTGCTCTATCACTCAGAGCCAATGGGGTGAGGAGGTACAATAGGCACTACAAAAGATCTAGTTCTGTAATGTTCAGCTGAATGGATGAGAGTGGATCCTAAAAATGGTGAAATGCATCAGCAGAGCACCTCTCCCAGCCTCCTATGGAGAGCTCTTCTAAAAACACTTAGTTTTAGTTACCATATTCTGAGACAGTCTCTACAGCTACAGTGACAGCACAGTGCAAAGTGTACACATCCTTAGATAAATACACTGAGGTGCAAATGATTCAAGAAGAGACCGAAAATAAAAAAGTTAAAGGAAATATTTTCTTTGGGCAGGCAAAATGATGCTATCATCCAGGAGTTTTTTCACAGCAGTTTTGTGGGAAGAGTCTGCCTACACGGATACTCTCCAAAGGGCTGCACAAGGCATGCAGGTCATATGGCAATGGTAGTGTCGTACTGCTGAGAGGCAGTGCTTGTTTGCCCTAACCACGCAAGTGGGCTCACATCGTTGTGTGTGGGCTAATAGCACTATTTACAACTGGTGGTAGGGCTAGCTTGTGTCCTCCTACATTACAGTCCATTCATTGCATGTGACAGAGAAGACCATGCACATAGCAATTTAATGTAGCTTCCCAGCCTGTCCCTCAGTTTTGAAAAAGCCTAGATGGGAACTGCAGAGGTTTACCAGATTGTCATGTTGTGAGGAAAGAAATAGAAATTTTTGTCACCCTGTGTTCTCTAACACTTCATTTTAAGACATAACACAATTGCCAATGTTCAAGCTGAGTTTTCAACTGTAACTCTGAATTTGAACTTCAAGCCAGGTAATTTTTCAACCATAATTTTGCATGAATACAAGTATTATGTATGAAATATAAAACATTCTGAATGCAGTATTACCATCTCCAAGCCTTAGATATCCATGAGTCAGACCTTCCATGAGTCATGACTAATTTAGAAACTAATACTTTTTCTTTAAATGTGTAAGTAATTTGGTTTATCCATCTACCTTTAGAATTATCAGGAGTTCAATCAAGACATAATGTGTTTCTGCCTTTGAGTTTCTCACTGGGCAGGAAGTACCCAGAGGGGTTCTGTATGGGCTGAGATCCCAGACAGCTGGGACCTGAAAAACCCCAAAGACTCAGTAAGGATAATTTGAACTTCCATGCTGACCTCCTGATTTTTCAGATTAGTCTAACCAGATGGCTTAGATGTGGACAGGTAAGAAAAGGAGTCCTAAACAGCTGGTTGCTCCAGAGCATCATGAGAGACAGAAAGACTCCACTATTGCGAGAGGCTCACTTAGTGAATCTGTGAAAGGCAAGACAAACTGGAAAGTAGGAGGAGGACTCCTGAGCGCCCGAGCTCTGTACAGATATCTTCAGAGTCTGCGTAGCTGTCGGCTATGGCCACTGTGGGATCGGGAGACGCATACCAAATTCCAAACTCTCAGTAGAGATCATCCAACACTCCAGCCTGACCTATTGGTTCCCAGCAATAGCCTATCCAGTTAAAATCATCAAGTTTGATATTGTCCCCACTTGAACCTGTTTGGAAGTTTACAAGAGTACAATGACAGATTTTCCTAAAAAAAGCAGTTCCCTTACTACCAAGCCACTCTGCTGAACAGCTGTTACTTACACTTAGAGGTTTCTACCAGTAATGATGCTAGCATAGCTAAACTGATAATTCAAAACATATAATCTCCATAAATGGACATGCTTAGTTTAGAATGAAAATGCCTTTTCCTATTAAACTCTTTGAACACTCCAAAATGATTTTTGTATTGATAGAGACCTCAACTAATTGACTACATACCAAATTTCCTTTTGGAGATGCAGTCCTAGAGAGAATCTACAGACCCAAGGTTGTGCTAAATACAGACTCTTCAAACATACAGCAAATAAAGCTCCCATTTTATCCATAACAAATGGTTAGACAAACAGCAATCCCTTCAAGTCAACTCACTTGCTCTGAGCAGCACATTGCCTGACATCCTTCAAACAATCTGACAAATAACCCATTTGCCAAGCAACATGCTGGCCAGGAATAACATTGGGTTTCATTGGGTTTCTTATATGGGTAAATCATCCACTTAATCTGAAGCAGTTTTCTGCTAGTATTTATTCTCCATCTCTCCAGTTCACAAATCAGTCATCTCTAGCCATGTTCTTCTTGTCCTCTCTCTTGCTCATGTTCGAAATTCTCACCTAATCCTTCTTACCTTAACTTTGTATAAAAAGACCTAAAGAAGAAAATGTTCTATGCATCCTATGTGGATATTTCATTAGTTCAACATCAGCAGAGTTAAAACCTTGTATATGATAGAGTTAGAATATTCACATCAAGATATAAGAGCTTAAGTTTGCAGGGTTGATTAGGATTTTGTTTTGTTTAGAAAAACGGTTTATCTAAAATGTCAAAAATATTGCAGGAATGTTTTGCTTTGTCATCAGCAAAGTATCATAACCAAAAAGTTCAAATTTTGTACATCTTAAACACTGAGAATTCAATTTAAAAGCTCTTCTCTAAAATTTTGTGGGTTTTTGTATTTGTCTGATGATGAAACCTATTATTCACTAATATATTTTACTCTCAATTTTGTTTTATTATTATATTTCTATTGTACCCCCAAAGCTGTTTTTTTTTTTTTTTTAATCTAAATATGCTCCCCTTCCTTTCTTTCAACTTTCCTCTCAAAGCTTATAGAAACATAACATTTAAAGATCAGGGGTCATAATAATCTTTGTTTTCTATGTAGAATGCACACACTCACACAATTTCTATTATAGAGATGCTATTTAAGTAAAGCTCTCAACACAAGTCAAAGCTAAATGGATACAAAGGTAAATGATGTTTACAGGTACAATCTTGAATAATGGACTAAGGCAGGAAAGAGTGTGAGCCAACCTTGAAAGCATAACCAATCACAGAAAGTCTTGTTTTGAGCATTTGTTCCTGATTACAAGTTAGAAAAGTCAGCAGAAAGGTGTTGCTAACATTAAAATTTCATGCCAGTTAGGTACTTCATATATTTTCTGTCATTTCTATTGTGACATTCTTCTCTTGTTTATGTTTTGTTTCATGCTCTCTTTGATTTCCATGTTTTCCACTGTGAAGAAAGAACTCTACATTACTGCACTGTTTTGCAGTTAATATACTAATCTGGTGCATTTATTTGCATAGGTTTCATCAAATCCAAGAATGATAATAAAGCATAAGGAGGCTTAAGACATATCTTTAAATCTGTCAAGAGTTTCCTCTTAATATGAAACTAACTTCCTGACTAGCAACAAAACAATTTCTACCAAAATTCTTCTTCCCATACAAGTTACTGTTATTTGCATACAAATTTTAATGCTTATACTTTCTTTATGGAGCACTTCAAACTCTACTTAGAAGTAACAATGTACTAAGGAAGCATTAGCAAAGTGCAGTCCTATAATGTAAAATGTTTCCACTACCAGAATAAGTTGTTTTAGATGCTCTTCAGCTTTAGCTGATGAAATAGCAGCTTTTGGCAAGACAATAAACCTTTGGGAGCAATGTCTAATGTGCTGACACATGAACATACCAAAATATCAATGTCCCAAAATTTGACCTAATATGACCACTGCATCTATTAACATTCTAAACAGTAGATTTTGCTGTTGTTTAAACATGTCCCTTATAAATTAGTTGAATAGGAATAATGACAATTCCCATATGGCTAAAGATTAACATATTTATACATAACACTGAAATGTGCACACACAAGATAGTATAAAATACTGAATTAATAGTCGGTGTACACCTAAATTACACATTTAGAAGGATGACCTAAGCCTACATGACTGCAAACAGAACCTAAGCATCCCCAAGAACCTACCTCTGAAGATGCCAGCAAGCAACCAGGGGCTCCCAGGGGGACAGAGGGGCAGGAGTCAAACCAGACAGACAGGAAAGTCACCTCCAGCAGATGGGGCAGCCCTGTGCCACCGTGAGAGGCGGGCATGGTGCGCACAAAGATCATGGCAGGAGATGAGGTCATCAGGCACCTCCACAGGGTGGGTTGGAGCATCACTGGGACTAGGGTCAAGCCATGCTGAGGGCCTTGGTCACACTGAAACCGTGGCCAGGGCCTGGGCAGCCGGTTTGCCCCACGGAGGTCATGCAGGGACAGCAAAGCCTGCTGTGCTCTCAGGACCCAGAAAGAAAACTGCCAAGATAGGCCCCACACCAAAACTCAATGATGTGCCAGTTTCCAAAAGCTGAGAGAACATGTATGAACAAGGTGGACTAGACTGGTGTTTGGAAACATGCTAAACTCTATTGTCTCCCAGTAGCCCCTTACCTTGACTTTTGAATTGCAGCACAGCATTACAGAGCCCTGCGTCCCCTCCACAAGGTCAACAAGGCAGTTTTCATTGACATCAAGTGACATGACTTGGTCCTGGGTGCTGCCCAAGAGCCGGCTGACTTTGGGCCGATGTTTGATCAAAGGTTACAGAAGCATTTGCATTTAGAAGGTGGCAAATACACTGCAAGAATCAAACTTGCACCAATATTTGTTGAATTGTGAAACCAGTTGTTTATCAGTTCAGATCTTTTTGTCTGTGAAATAAAAATGGAAACAAAAAATGCAGGATTCCTTTATTTGCAGTTCACAAATGATACTTTGGTAAGAAGGAGCACAGCAGGACAGCTCATCCTGGGTCAGGTGGGCTTTTCTGGGAGAAGTGGGGCCCACCCTCGAGCAAATCTGCCAGTTACGGAGCAAGAAAGCTCCCTGCCACAGACAGAGAAAGGCTGAGGGTGCACCTGAACCATTCTCCTGAGGGCATGGAGGAACCCTCCTACAAGCAGAGCAAACCTGGAGTTCAGAGAAGTGAAGAAAGAAGGAAACTTTCCCAGGGCCCCAAGCAAGGCTGTATATAGATTGCTGCAAACAAGAAAGTCAGTGAAAGTTGCTGGACTACAGAGTCAGCCCAGAAAAAAATGTACACTCTGCTAGGAAGGAGCAGAGCAGATCAGAGAAGGGATTTGTTTCCAGAAATTATGCTTTAATTTTTTTTCCACTTAGCAGATACAATATGTTTTTAGTGTACGATGTTTCAGCATTAAAGTTTAGCTTTTTGCGTTTGATATCTTTTGGCATAATCATGATAAGTTAAAGCTGGAACAGTGTTCTGGCAGCTGCCAAAGTCCTACATCAGGATCCTGGACAACTGAATATTCAGCAATCAACACAAAGGCAATCTGTCTTCTAACAGACAAGCTTTGCCATGCACATATGCAACTAGGCTAAACCGAACAGTGGTGTATCATCTTGCAAAGATATACCTTTTATACACCTCTGATATGTACTTTTATTTCAAAAATTTGCCTTAGGTATATAAAAATATATATAAAATATATAAAGAGTTTACTGGAGACTCTAAAAAAGAAAAAAAACTCATTTAATGAGTAAATAAAATAACTTCACGCAGTGTTTTCCTCAACTACCTTTACTTGCACTATTTAAGTGTATTCCTGACAGTGAATGCTTCTGTTTTCTTAAGACTCCACTTTGAAATTCTTACTCAACAAAAGTCATTGGTCAAAGGTAAAACGTATTTGGAGGGAGTCACACCCATGCACCTGGATAGAGAATAGCAAAGCCAACTCCTTAAATATTTCTTAGAATTTAGTAGGCTAGAATTCAAATAGCAACTATGAGGTAACTAATGAGACAACAGATGGGGGGGGGGGGGGGGTAGAATAAAAAAAAAAAAGAGCGAGATTTTTTAACACCATGGTTCCCTTGAATTCCCTGTGCTTCTACAAGTTGCAAAATGATGTAGCTACTACAATAATTTGCATTTAGAAGTAACTTAACAAACAAAATTACTCATCAAAAATCGAAACCCTCTGAATTCTTAAATACTGACTTGTCTATGAATTTATATGAATTGAAATATTTAAGAAATCTCATTCCATGTAATGAAACAAAATTAAGTAGATGAGTTTGCAATTTTATAGCACTGTGATGATACTGTTTATGTATTATTTTTGTTTGTATAGCATCTGTAGGTTTAGATTGCACTGAAAATAATTAAACTGAGATTGGATACAAAATCTCTCTAGTAACAAGGAATTCTTAATTTCTTCTCTAGCAAATGTTGTCCAACAAGTTTGAGCAAAATATAAAACACTCCTGCTGGCTGAAGTATTCTTCTGCAAAGAGGTTTCAGCCAGATTTTATTTATTTTTTCAAGTCATGTTTCTTCTCATTTGACAGCTGAAAAAATGCCCAGCTTTGCAGCTGCAGTCACAATGCTAAATCCTTTTATACTGGAGGACTCATTCTGCTCATCTGCAAATCAGTATAGTTCCACTATGCACATATGTAACGATTCTCTTACATGGTTTGTTAAGTGTTGAGGCTGAATTCAAGAAGCATACTGCAGAGGTGCAAGCTTCTTTTACCTACTAGAAAAGATACATGTCTGAGTAGGAATTCCATCTGTCCTATTTCCCATCATACTGTCAGCTGTCTCTGTCCTCACTCAAAGAATTTTTTGTCTGTTAGTCAAAGGCTATAGCAGACTGCAAGCTCACATACAGATGTAGATTCTCTAGGGGAAAAGCTAAGAGTACTCTGTCCTTCTTTATCTGTTTCCCCAATACCTGTTGCTTTGCCTAAATAGCAAGAACTCACATGAGACTCCACAACTTCTCTGGCTCTCTGCTCTGATGCATCAGTTACAAAAACCAGAAAGTACTTGTAGTACAACCCTATTGCACAATCTGAGACAATAGGATTGTTACACACTTTTTAGTTCTTGCCATACTAGGACCACTTTGCGTATATTTTATAATGCATTGGCAAAACACTAGAAGCAGACACAGGCTCTGTCAGCCAAACCACACACTTTTATCCATATAGCATATTATAGACCCACCAACGAGAAACGAGGTATGTAGAGCTAATATGGATACAGCCAAAGAGTGGATTTTTGCCAGCCATGTAATGATCATTGCATCACAAAAAAAAAAAAATGGGACATGCAAACTCTACAGTGGGAGTCAGTAATGGGGTGTATAGATCCTATAACTCCATGTTAAGACTTCACAAACAATAGCAACATGAATCAAATATTGTGCCAAAGTGTTTAAACAAAGAGCTTTTCATGCCCTAGACATTTCAGTGAAGTGCCACATTTGCCTTTGTAATTGTTTCAGCAACAGTCTGTGGAACTGAATCCTGGTAATGCAAAATTCTTACAGTAATAGAGGTCATTGTGAATCTTTATCTGAAATATGGAACATATTGTCTCTAATGTTCCTGTCCACTTCCATGAATTATTTCAGAAATTAAAATTCCTTTTTTTTTTTTTTAATTATGTACCATACGAAGTTTGGTCCTTTTACTAAACCTTCGTTGTTAGATTCACTCAAACGTCAGATTTTCTGATTTTCAGATTTTATACTGACTCAGATGACAAAAATAAATAAGACATCTTCTTAATCTTAATGTTATAGATGTGATAGAGAAAAAAAGTTTTAGATGGTGTACTGGACTAGATGTGTTTTGACTAAATATTGCAACAATTTTTATTACCAAGATTTGTTGCCTTTTTTTTTTTTCTGATGAAGTTAAATCTGTGGAATTTGTAAATTCTCATATCAACTACTCTACTGAAAAAGTACAGAAAATGCAACAGAAAATATCTTCTCAATCAAAGAAAGAAGAAAGAAGTGTCATTAAAAATATATTTCCATCCTCCCTTGAACATAAGTGAAATTGATAGGCTCTTCAAGAGTTTTCATAAAAAAAGAACAAAATACATTTTTTAGCAACCAGCTATACATCCATAGAATGCACAGACAGCATCATCCATGTAAACAAGTACTAACAGGTACTAAATTTCCCTAGCAGAATTTAGATTACTGATGATATGTGGAAACAGAATGCAGTCTGTCTTTTAGATCACCAGCTGAGTTCATCAAGAACACTTCTTCCCTACAGTATCCCTGCTGTCTCCTTTCTGTTCTACTCTATGAAAGCCTAACCAATGCAGTAGAAATGCTCAGAAACAATCATTTCTCTGAGCAGCATGAAGCAGGCCCTATAGGGGCCATTGCAGTTCATTGCAGAACCATTGCAGTTCATCCAGCACTTCTGTGGTCTCATTAATCACCCTCCCTGAGCCAAAAAAACAAAAAGTGAAAAAGTGATCTTCCCAATATTCCTCCCAATTGATCATTTCAAATAAAGGTGGTATTTGAGCAACCCATATAATTGTGTTAGTTCTGTTACGAGATTCCTAGCAGATTTCTATAGCATTTTGCAGGCAGTCTTCATCAATGAAAGCACAAGAAATTCAGCAGCTCAAGTAAAATATATGCTCTCCAATCCTGGGATACACAACACGAGGCTGTCGATTTCAATTGATATGACTCAAAGTGAAATGTCAAGCCTCTTGCCATCTGGTTTATACATATCTTCTCTGGAAAGCAGCAATGAAGCAGCTGAAAGACTGCTACCATGGAAACAATACACATTCAATAAGTATTACCTACACATCTTTTAAATACACAAATTCTTACAAATTACCAGTAACATCATTGTTTGAATTTGCTTTTTTGGATAGAGTCAAGTTTAGAGCAGAAGATTTAATCCAAAGTGCAGTACATACAGACAACTAAGCCTTAGAAAGAAGGTGATGATTATTCCAAAGTCTGGATTAAAAGCGCTGTAACTAATGAGTCCAGAGGCAAGCAAATAGTACATGAATCATGTTTAATTTGTTACAGAGATTAATCAGGCCAAGAGAATCTGAGAGACTCTCTTAAAGAAGGGAAAATAAAGCCAGTCTCCATTAACCACTATTTTTACATGCATTCCATTTTAATAGAAGACCAGTTTCCAAGAAAGAATTGCCAATAGTTCAATCAAGAAAGGATTTTTTAACTGTTACAATATAATGCATATATCACAATGTACTAACCTAGCCCAAATCCTGTCATTACACTAGGGAAATTATAAGAGAACCCTTCCGTTCCACTCCTGATCCATTTACAGGCACCACTCAGCTGCCAAAACCCTTGCATCTCCTATCCACTTCAGGGAGTGGTCACCACTTTGGCAGCCCCCCTGTCAGTATTTTTCTTTTATTTTGTAATTTACCTCCATTAAATCCTATCCAGGAAAAAGAGGCTGAGAAAGCCCTGTGGTTGCCACCTCGATGTTAAATGGTTCAAATTTAAAGGACTAACTTACTCTTAATTCTTCAGTAAAATTCACATTTTTTTTTCTAAATTATACCCTCTCACTCTGACGGGAGAATTCATATTCTCCCAGTTTTCCTCAAGATATTTCCTCCAAGACATCAAACTCATCCTGTTAAAATTCATTCATTTCTGAAGGATCACTTTTTCCTTATTTCTTGGGAGTTCTTTTCTCTACACCTTCCAACATTTAGCTTGCTTCCACACCATTTGAAATACTCAGCAATCCCTCCCCAGACTTTCTCTTTGATTCCATTTCAGATATCCTATGTACTACTAAATTCTCATCCTGTTCTAACTCGCTTCTCCCAAGCACTTCAATAACCCTATCCACTCACCCACGCACAGAGCTTAAGCTGTCAAGGAGCAGTATGGATCACTGGCACACGAAAGGACTGGAGAATCAGGAGCTGAGGTAGATCCAAGGGCTGTCAGGGCAGAGTCTTGGCAGCTGGGCCTATCCCATTGCCACATCAAGGGAGTAGAAAAGGCCTAGGAGAAGCACAGAGTTCCCATCATTGAGCAGGTTCTTGGTGACAAGGCAGGGCCAAGTTCAGACTGGAAAGTCAGTCTGTATGTCAGGGCCCAGATCCAGAAGCTCCATGGCCAGGCACAGGCCCCATGTCTGAGGTGGAGACCAGCACTCCTGCGGCACAGCTGAGCACGCTCAGCCCCTGGGCTGAGCTGAAATGAAGCTCCTTAGCCATGGACACAACCTCCCAAGTGAGGCTAATCAGAGCCATTAAACCCTATTAGTGCACCTAGGGCCTTGACGGAAACCTCCCTTCCAGGAACTTGTTTCTTCACATCTTATAGCAACCCAGGCTTGACAGGAATTTTCCATAAAGCACTTCATCACACTCCCTGCACACTCTCCCTGAGTTCAGTAGCCCAAGAGAAACAAGACTGCCCCAACTCCATACTCCAAAAGCCCACAGCTCCTCTCTACGCACAAGCACACAAGTTGTGGCACCCCCCAATAACCAGCCTTCAACAGTCTATCTAGTGACTGGCTCCTTGCTCTCACCAGCTGCTGGCACCTGGTCATAGGAGCCTCTAAGATCCACAGCCCCACTCCCACTTGTGGAAGAATGGCTTGAAAAGGGGGGGAAACTTAGAGAAAAACTAGGGCCTGAGAGAAGTTCGTGCACTACAGCAGCTTGCTTGGAGTGATACACAGTTGCCACTTCCAGAATGGTTGGTACCCATGGACTGTGCTCCTCCCTGGTTCCCTGGGCAGCACAATCTGCCTTCTCACAGCTGCAAAGGGGAGTAATGGAGGCTGGAGCGGAGTGCAGACACCGCGGCCAAACTCTGTTGCACCCCCTGTGCTGGGCCACTGATGAGCCACACAGTAGCTGTCCAATGGGAGATAGACGATAACATGTCCGGTGCTGAGCCAGCAAGGGTGGCAAGTCACTCCTTTCGGATGAACTTTGAATTTTGCTCGTTATAAGCTCATTATAATGTCAACACACAGCTCCATACCAAAAGTTATCCACCTCCGAGGTACGACCACTCCTCACTGAGCGTGCGCTCTAGATTTTCGATTGACTCTACCTTTAAATGAAAGCAAGAAAGTTCTTCACCAATCAATAACAATAATAAGTACAATTATAGTCACTCAAGATCCACCTGAATGTAAAGAAAAGTATAAAAGGTGAACTAAGGATGAGAAGGGAGAGAGAAATTTTGGATCAGTCAGCGAGCTGAACCCCGTTTCCTTCCTTCGGGTCAGGACGCTGCCTGAGGAGACTTGAGACTGAGAGTCCTCTCCCATCTTCTGCGGTGAGTGATGATTGCATATTTGTACATCAGAGCTAGCTAAAAAAACCCACACTGTAGTAGAGAATTTCCTGTACTGACATCTGAAACCTGCTTTATAAATGTTGCATTTGAATAAACCATGCTGTTTGTGAACTCGACTACTTGTTTGGGGGAGCAATCAGACCTACAATTATTTGTGAATCCGATACTGCCAGAGTCAAGCTTATAGTTGATCACACTATTTGGGAACTCAATTCGCTCCTAGGAAGGCGATCGGACCTACGGTCCACAGACTGTTCATGAATCTGATACTGATTTGATATCTCCTTCTCCCCCCATCACCACTACAGTTTTCAAACTGCAACATTTCACACCACTACAATAGACCCCCTTGCACAGACCAACACACACATGGTGGATCCCTCCATTAACCGACTTTTGACAGTCAGTCCACCCAGTAACTGATCCTTGGATCCTCTTTTCTGCAGTTGCTTCAGGAACAAACTCATACTAAGGGGCATCTCAGTTGGCCCCTGAACCCCACGGCCTTTCCAACAGTTGCTTGGGCCTACTGGCTCCTCCACTATTCAACTCTTCTAGTTGCCTCACACACAGAGATGCACATATGCAGCCCAGACTTTGGCTGCCTTAATGCTTGCCTCCCAAACATCTTACCCCACTCATTGGAGAGATTAGCTTGATGTTCACTGGCAGTCTCAGCCTGGCATACATACCTTCCCTCACTGTGACCTGTAGTCTCTCTCCAGTTGCCAAGACAGATCTCCATACAACTGATCTGTTTTATTCCCTTAGCTCTCTCTTTTCCTACAGTTATTCTTCCCCAAACCATTTTGATCCATCCCTTTCCAATCTATGTTCTTTCTTCAAACATACCATAAACTTTGTACAATCACCAAATGCTTATCCCTATATCCTATGCACCAAAGACAGTAGGCAGTCTGTAAGGTGCTCCATAGAGACTTTGATGCCTTGAGAGGAAGTGTGTCAGATTGCTCATTTCTCTGACAAGGTGGTTTGGATTCCTCCTTTTACAATTTATCTGAGGAAAAAAGAAAAGAAAAAAAAAAAGAAAAAAAAAGCTGGAATTCTAATATTATAATTAGAGTATTCCCAGATAAATAATATTGCTCTGTACTGAAGTAAAGATATTAAAAAATAGAATGTCTTTCTTTAAAACCTCTATTTTTCTTCAAATTTTGAGGTAATATTGAAACTAATAAGAAATTTTCTGAATTAATTTCTTCACAATCTGACAAGGAACAGATTATCAGTCCCTGAAAACAGATATTACAGAGAGAAATCCAATAGCCACAATTGAGGCAGGATCATACTCTGCAAAAAGCTTCACAGCTAACATCAGAAAGAAGAAACACAGTTGGTAGGAAATTGTTAAATATCAATCTTCAAAACACACATCTTCATTTTTGCACTCCACCAAATTGGACAGAATTCTACTGAAATCAATAGTAATTCATCACAGAGACCTCAGCCTTTCATTAGAAGGGCGTATGGAAAATTTTGTTCTTGAGCAGATGCAAGATCTATCTGTAAGACATCACAATGTATGTAAAAGAGACAGAAGATTATTGACAAGGACCAGAGAATACAATTTTGTCACTTAGCACTGAAGTCAGAAATGCAATGCCTGAACTTGATAAAATAAATTCATTCATTCATATATATATCTATTCAGAAAATTCCAAATAAGTGCAAGAAACACACTTTTTCTATCAAGAAAATGTGTTCAAATTGCATTTAACCAGATGGGGGTGCAATTCCAAAATCAAAAGCCTCATGCTAATATTTTGATCTTTGTGGCGTAGCACGAAATTTGTAGTCAAAAATTAAATCCATTTATCTTGAGAAGTTGTTCAGTCCTCTCAGAACCCAAGTGTCACAAAATATCTATATTACCAATCTACTTTTTGTATACAAGATGGGGTTTTTATTTATTTATTGATAAAAAGGCAGAGGCTCTCTAATCAGCAGACTTCAAGGAAAATAAAACCTTTTGTCTTTTCGAAATGTTGTTCATTCTTTAGCCACAGGGTAGCAGTGTTTTCTAAGTATTGCTGTTTGGAAACTTTCCTCAGCAAAGTCAAGACAATTGCCATATGAGAGCTGTTGGACATCTTGTATGGGAAGTGGCACTCATCACACATTCCCTGCCTCCCTCTCCTCCTCAACACATGTCTTGACATTTACCATCACATTAAGTAACTATGGATTGTAGTTCCTTGCAGCAGAAAAGCAATTTAAAGGAAAACCTCTTAGTAAATATTACAAAAGCAACTTGAGAGACATGTTCAGTATGAGAAACACTCCTTTCCTTATCTATGTTTCTTCCCCTCTTTTTAAGCCTTCTTCTTTCCATAGCTAATTTCACATCTTTTTTCCGTAGTGAAGAGGTCAAACTTATCAGTAAATAGCCCATAAGCATCTCTAATACAGGTACAGACTCAAGGAAGTACTAGTCATCTCTCCTTTTTTTTGGAGAGGGGGGAAAGATTTATTTACATGCAGATAGAAGTTAATAAATAAATAGACCTAAATAAACAGCTGCTTCCCATCCTAGGATTGTGCTGAATTGAGAGTCTGGTTACTACAACAGCAGTAGCAGGAGAGGTACACTAATAAGTCATTGACTCACAAAAACTAATTTGATATTTAATAGGGACAACTTAACAGGGAAAATCAGAGCACCTACTGTAGGTTCACATTCCAGATCACCTCTAGAGGCACACCTTCTGCTTGCTCTCCTGCTCATGGTAAAAGACAAGACATAGGGAGTACAGTTATCCAACTAAGATTAAATATGAAACTCTTTCTCTTAGATCAAAACTGGAAATCATTAGTAATTATGAATGATTTTCTGTAAACCTTCCTAGCATCCTGGAAACGTGATACTCGGAAGTATGAAACACTTACAACTGCCATACATAACAGCTACAGTTGGAGGACTGGTAACTCTGAGCCTGGAAGTTTCAAAGCTGCATCAGGAAGCTTCCTCAGGATTTCCTGTTGAGGCTGTTCCTCTTTGCATAAATAATTTAACATTCTCCGGAACAGGGACTGGAACCCAGGTGTCCTAAGCTCCAGGCTAAAATGTCATTCACATTTCATGCTGTCTGGTTTAATGAACATTTAAGTATTCCATGCAAAGTGGAAGAATTCCAGACAGAAGAGAACATTGACACCCTTTAGCCCAGTGACTGTAGAACTTACATGAGAAAGAACATTCAAATTTACTTTCTGCTCAGGTTTAAGTAAGGACTGAAAAGAAGAATTCATTTTCTTAGTTTATAGCAGGCCAAAGAGCAGCATGCAGATACTCCAGTTGGGAAACTAAGCAACACAGAAAGCAGAAAATCTTCTCAAGCTCTTTGAGATGCTGAACAAGAAAAAAAAACATTAGCTATGTTATCCAACCTTGAACTTTCCTTGTGTGTCTGACAAATTTCTGTAAAAAATACTATAATTTGGTGAATACAATATTTGTCATGAAAAGAGATTCCATTCTATTTGCTTAAAAAGGAAAAAGCAAGCACCCTATAGCATAAGTGTGCCTTGGTTAAACTTGACCACTCAAACAAGCAAACAGAACAGATCTTATTTAAATAAAATTATTTCAGAGAAAGCATCCATAGTATATTTAATGATCCGTGCAGAAGGATTTCTTACTCAAACTATTTAATGTTCTATCATAAAAAAATACATGCAAAGCAAATGCATATTAGAACTGCAAATTAAATAAGACCTTACTAAATACAAAAAAAAAGAAAAAAAACACAATGAAAGGATGATTTTCACTAATTCCAAAACTGAACTCA
Organism: Crypturellus tataupa; assembly: GCA_034781795.1. Lineage (NCBI taxonomy): Eukaryota > Metazoa > Chordata > Aves > Tinamiformes > Tinamidae > Crypturellus > Crypturellus tataupa. Next base: position 1,861,077 of record JAWLRI010000923.1, on the reverse strand, counting down.
GGCTGAAAGAAGACAACAAAGCTCAGACTGCCATTTGCAATGTTTATACATCACTAAGGAACTGTAAACAGCAATCTAAAAGTACAGATCATTTCCAAGATGAAGTTTGTGATTATACAAATATATGCAAACATTGTGATACTTACAAATCACTCTAAAATGCTACTTGTTGTATTTACATCAATCTAAACCAGTGAATAATTACAATTTACAACAAACAGATCCATTTACTATTTATCTGCATTGAAAAGTAACATTTCATAGGCCTTTTCTTTAATGTTTCTAAGAATCTTTTGTTATGTATCTGTAGACTTTAAATGTTAATTGCCATATTCTGCAGATGGAGGGGAAGGAGGCAGCATATAGGGAGTTAATCCTCTTTCCATCTAAGACACAAGTGACTGCATAATTAGTTACACTGATGCTTTCATTTGTGCCTGTGATTGGTAACAACCAGCTCTTCCATTTCACCAATGAAAGGCTTCCACATTAATTTATAATGCAAACAAGCTTGGATGGGAGTGAAAGGGGGTGTGTGTGAGTGTAAGCATTCATTTCTCGATGCTAGAATTGTTACAGATCCAGTCATTAATAGGCTTCTTCTCTTTGCTCTCCTTTAATAATTATTCTTTACGTTCAGATATATTTCAGGACTATAGTGCTTCAATTCCATATTAGAGGCCGCAATTTTTAAATTTAACCAAAAATAAATCATAATTCTGAAGTCTCTTCAGGCTACCATTTTTTGGCTAAATATTTTCTTCTGATTCCAAGCAGTTCCTAACAGTAAGATGAAGACATAAACAAGTATAACTCAGCCACTGTACTCAACAGCCTAATAATATTTGGAAGATACAATTTCTTAAGGTAGCAGCACAATGCCCTTTAAGTACTGCTGTTGTGGAGTAGTTTCAAAGATTCAAGTGCAAAATGCCATACCTGGGAAATTTGTAAGCACAAAAGCAATGAGGAGTTATAGGGAAGAAGCAAACAATACATATTCTCTAGGTTTCTGCCACACAATAGTCTTCTATTGTATATATTTATTTATTATTGTTTAAATGTCAGCTCTTTGGGAAGGACTGCACCTAGCACTGCAGAGCAAGATTTGTCATGAAGTACCAACATTCATTCTTAATAAATAACAATTGCTAAGCAAACTAAGCATGAACGCCATTTCCATAGTTATATCTATCAAACTGACAGCAGATATGAGAAATTTTGCCTGACTGCAGGAAGAACAGGTACTCATTTCCAAGTATTCCCTTACCTGATTTTTATCTTCAGCTATAGAGTATGTAAAGGTTTTTCTTTGTTCCTCAAAAGTCATCCACTGTCACTGATCTCTGCAACAGACTTTCATTGACTGTGATGATGATACATTAGAGAAAAAGATGATACTATATATTACTAACTGCTCATGTACCACCTTTGCTTTATTTTGTTTGTTAAAGGCCAATAGAGTAAGGGGGACACTTCCTTCTATACAGTTTAATTTCTTTCTAATTTATTTTCTAATCTTCCAGTGTGTTTCCATAAAATGTACCAAATCACACTCACTTTTTCTCTTCTACTTCCCTTTTTTATACCGTTATTTACAGGTTGTTTGTTATATGTTAGTAACACCTGACTCTCTGCTCTGTTCACATATTAAGAAGCTCACGCTGAAACAATTTACTTTCTCTTTCAGCATTGATGTTTGACTTTTTATTATTGTTTCACAAAAAGACTTGCCTTGAGGGCAATACACAAACCCTTCTCTCTCATTTCACCATGACTGATCGAGGCATGGGCCTATCAGAGGGCGTTAGGGATTTCAGTCCTTATGAGATGCATCTCACAATCTCATCTTGAGGCTTGAGTCTCTTCGCTCACCTTTGAGATCTCACTCCTGGACACAAGCACTTTAAAGCTAGTCATGGTAAGATGGAAACAGGAATGCTATAGTGCACGAAGCTGTGGCTGCCTCTTGAGCTTATGGAGTTCCCTACACACAGTCTTCTAGACCGTGTGAGTCTGCATAAGTGTTCTGTGAGCCAAAAAATGGATTAACACAGGCATACACACACACACACTTCTGAGTATGCATGTAAGAATGAGACTCACTTGTCTTTTCTGTCTCTGTCCATTCCATGACTTGACTGCCAGTGGGAAAGATGTGAAGGAAAGATTTGCACTGTGCTCTTGCAGGTGGCCAGCTCTTGACATTCAAGAGAACAGACCTGGGAGGTGTTCAGAGCATAACGTAGAGAGCACCTATCCTAACACTAGACTAAAATCGAGATCTTCACAATTCCATTTTTAAATATTTTCTTCTGTGTATCATCTTGTCTGAGAAATGCTTCTTAGATATATTAGACCTAATCCCATTCTTTTTTCTTTTTTCTTTCTTTCTTTTTTTTTTTTTTTTTTGTACCAACATACATTCAAAAGAATTCCACTGGGAAAGGGCTAATCTTGCAAACTTTAACACATGCTTAGCTTCTTTCTGAAAGCAGTCCTACTGGAATCAATGGGACTATTCATAGTAAAGTTAAATGCATGCAAGTGCTTTACTCTGGGAAATGGCATTCCAAAGCAGTTTTAAAACATCTTGCTTAATTCATGTTTAATCAGAGGACTGTGGTTAAACAGCTTCTGTGATTTCTTTAGCAAGTGCATACATGGACAAGGCCTCTATTTAACTTTTGATGCATAATGCTCTGCCCTTGCAAGATTGGGAAGCTTTCTGCAAGTGTGTGGTCCAGCTGCTGCAATCACTTTTCAAGGGCTAGTTGTGTGGCTCTGTTGTATTTATGTTGCCTAACACTTGGTCAGCTCAACCCATCTCTATCAATACCAGAAGTCCAAAAATACACAGAAGATAATATGCATTGGAACATATATAACACAGAACCTCCCCCCTCATGGAGGTCAGTTCCTAAAAGAAAAGCTGAGGTTCACGAGCAAAACATATTGTGCTCTAATAGTAAACATCAACTAAAATATGTTTGTTTTCTTTCCTTTTCTTTCTAAGAGAAAAGGCAATGAGAGAAAAAGCAACGGCTTTTCAAATGTTTATTTCCTAGCAAAATATTTTACAGCTCCCTCCATTATCAACAAATGTAGAGTTTTTATTGTAGTCTGAGTTTATTGACATGGGTTTAAGACTCATATCAATAACACAGTGAGTCACATATTTTAAACAAAGTTCTTTTTCCTCCTTGTGCTTTATAATAATTTATGCTTTTAGAAAGCTTTCTAGTGAGTGAAGGCAAAATGAAGACATTGTCATGGCAATTTCTTCGCACTTCTACAAGAAAAATGTTTTATGAACTCGCGGATTTTCAAAATTTTTGCTTAATTTCTCTTTATTTTGATTCCACATTGTAATCCTCAAAGGGACTCCTATCACTCATGAAAAGTTTGTCTCAGCTTTGGGGAGTTTTTGACCTCTTCTACTGTTCACTGCTACTATTTCCCTATTTTTACAGTCATCAAGGTGGTGGGAAAGTTGTATTTAAAGTGAGATAATGTGGACTATGGATCTTTCTCCTTTTTCCATTGAGAAAGTTTAAACAATCGAATAATAGTTCTCAGCTGTTGCTGTATTTGTCTCTTGTAGTTTATACTGAAAAAGAATACAAATAGTGAGTAAAACAACTCAAGATACTCAAGATCTTTGCTTCATTAATATTCTGAATTCTCTTTCCACAGCTGCAACAGAGTTTTTAATCCATTGAGCTATTTCAGTACAAAGTACAGTAATTAGCTCCTATATAACCAGAAACAGATCTATGCCCAGGGTTTTAGCTCTTAAAAGAAGGGGAAGAAATAAGGTCTTAAATATCATTTTTGAAAGCCTACTGAGGAAAGATTATGTTCCATACTTGTAAGGGCAAATTTTCCTTACTGTATGGCTTGTCTGTTTATGTTATTTTAAAAATTCAGGGGAATGATAATGTGTGAAATAATCCTCACGGGACATGCAATTCCATTAAAAATGTATATTTAAATTAGAGCTGTTTAGTATTTTTACTCACCATAAGTGGAAACCAGACCCTCAAGCCAACTCCATTGTAATTAGAATTAAAAATAATTTAAAAATAACCTTTCAATATATTGAAGAAAACTTCAAATGAGACATGCATACAAACTACATTAAAAGAATGTGAAAACTGTGGCACTGAGCACACAAATAGAAATTCTAGAAATACATTCATGTGAAAAATTCAATTCAACTCTGTTACACAGAGACATGGAGAGAGTTAAGATATGTTTTTAATTACCTGATGGTACATTATTTCTCCCTGTTCCCATCACCTTATTTTGCTTGCCATGCTGCAAGGATCAGCAGAGTGCACCACTGAGTCTCTTCTCCCCAGACTCTTGTCAGTCTCCTTTCCCCAGTCTCTTTCCCCAGTCTCTGGTCCCAGTCCTGCCACCTAATTGATTCTTTCCTTGCTCTCATGACAGACTCCACTTCCAGCCTTGCAGAGCTTCTTGTCCCCATCCCCTTCTCCTATCAGGTCGTCTGTCTCAAGCAGATGAAAATCAAGCAGCTACTATGAGCTTCTTGACAGCAAAATTCAAATGTCTAGCCTAGCTGAGCATCCAAGACAATAGCTTCACATTTCCAACAGGTTCCCTAGGGTTGCCAGGTCACCAGGCAAGCTTTGGATGTGTCCAAGGATGGAGATTCCATAGCTGAGAACATCCTTCAGGGTTTGACTCCACTTACTGAAAATGTTTTTTTCTGCATATCTAATTATTTTTGGCTGCAGCTTGTGCCATTCTGCCTCATACTTTTTTTGTATACCTCTGAAAATAGTCTGACTCTTCTCTTTAATCTTCTCTTTAGTCTTCCACTAAGTATTTGAAGACTACAATAGAACTTCTTTAGTCTTCTCTTCTTGTGTTAAACATACTCAGCTCCCTCCGCATTTCCCATACATCATAAGCTCTAGACCTCTAACAATTTTGGTAGCCCTAAACTAAACACGTTAATTCAATTGAATCCATAAAATGTCTAGTTTCTTTAAAGGACTCCTAAGATATTTTCTTTTACAGAGATGTACCCACCAACTCAGAGTACAGGCATAGGAGACTCTGAAAACAAAGACTACAATAATCCAGGAGTCTAAAGAAAATTAATGAGATATAATTTCCCTTTTTTGCTGTCTAGGAATGCACAGGGCTTATAAACAAGTTTGATTTCCCTCACTGAAGATTTTGCCCCACAGCAGACAGTTGGACAAAAGATTACAACCACCCTGTGTGGCCACACAACAGCAAATACTTTTAAGATGCAAAGTGGAGGTTCAAGAAAGACCTTTGTTCAGCTAAAATTGATTCTAAGAAACCAATGCTTTAGACTACTGTAAAGCAGGAGAAATGATACACGTGACAGACCTGAGCCAAAGAATGCAAGTCTACTATTTAGCAAACAAGTGTGCCTTAAGGACACCTGAAAGATGGTGTGACCCTCCTTAAGTCTTAAACTAACCCCACTGTACAGCATCAGCATAATGGCAGACACATATTCTAAGTGTTTAATGGCATACAAGCAGTGGTGTACAAGACCAGTGGTATACAAGCTCATTCTACTAGCCAGAAATTCATTCCTTATCTTTTGGCAAGTAAGCCTCTGGCATACCCCAAAATAAATTCTGGTTTTCTACCCGTTTTTGTTCAAGTGTTGCCTCATTGATCACCAAGATAGAAACTAATATTTCCACCTCAAATACTATGGCAAAAAAATCACTTCACTTCTCAGTGCTTTTCATTTGAATATCAATTTTTGGAGATTTAAGTCCCAGAAGAACAGACTCTGGCTACTTTCTATTTTCATTTTTAAAAATAATAGTACCAAGGTCATCCGTCAGTACTACCTGACACCTAGAACATTTTCCTTTTAATAACCGTACACTGTATTCAGCATGTTTAAAAAAATGATTCTTGTCAATTATTAACTTACCTGTTCTGTGGCATATGTTATCATCTGGCACAGATCTACTTTTTCTGTTAATATTTCATTTCCTTTTAGATTTGTTCATTTCAGTTAGTTCTACAAGAAACTGAATTAAAACGAAATTGTAATATGAAGGTATAAATGTGTGAATTAGCTTCTGCAAAAGGATTCTATTTTAAATTGATTCCACTATTGTTTAAAGGTATTTTTAGTTTCAAACACCAAAGAGAAAACAGGAAAAATAATTCTTATTACTCAAGGTATTCATGCAATATGCTCAGATTTTTTCCATATATTAAGTATAACTTGAATGTATAAAAATCAGAAAATTACTTTTGTTCACACATCTCTCTCAACTGAAACCCACTGGGCACTGAAATACTTGAGAATAACTTTTTCTAAGACTGCTTAGCAAATCCTTGCTTATATACTTTGTGAGAGCTTCCTGGTTAAATCATTTACAAAATAAATATGACTCTATAGTAGTGGATTAGTAAACTAAGTAAAATGTTCCTAAAATAGCTAAGCAAAATGAAAAAATAAACATAGCATAAAAAGACTCAAAATTCTGAAGTATATTTCTGTCTTTTATTGATCTATGTTCTCTTTTTCAAAATGCAGGAACAGTTACGATGACTTTGCCTTCAAGGTCAGCTCAGATAAAGCACAAACCGCCCTAAGAGCATATTGTAATACATTCTTAGCTGTTTCACAAAGCTACTAACTTCTGAAGTTCCTTCTTCAATTTATATGTTGTCACATGTCAGTATTTGTCCGTATTATACTACAATTATTGTTGTGGGTGAAATCACATAATTCTCATAGCCTCAATATTTTCCTGATAATTAACATTTGTGAAATGCAAGCAGAAATTATTGTGGTAAATATATAGGGGTAAACGAAGCACTTTTTCCCTAGTGCTATTATCCTTATATATATTGGCTCATATCCTTATATATTATCCTTATATATATTGGCTCATAATCACTCTGAAAGGATAATTTAAAAATTAAAATAAATGCGGCAATAAAGCAAGGTAGAGAGGGAAGAGAATGTGCTCTTTTTTGAAGGTTGTACTACAATATTTGGAAGAAGTACAGCATGCTTGTTCTGCAAAATTTTGAGAAGAGAATATCAGCAGAGGGAATGTGGAAGAACTTTTGCATTGATCTGCCCTATTAGTTACTAGTTCAAATGAAAGGTTCTGGTAGTTACAACTACATAGCATGTAAAGGTAGTGATGCTTTATAAGGCAGTCCCATCATAAATGTTTAGAAGTTTATCACAGAAAATTATCACAGAAGATTATCACAGAAAAAAGCAGGATCATGCACCACCATGGTATGACAGTTCAATCCACAAAGCATATGTGTAAGTGTGGAACAGTCCATTGGATGAAACGGCATACTTGTTCTGAGATCATAGAGACTGAACTCTATTGTTTACATATTTTCTTCTCCTAACTGTTCCTGGATAGCCAATCTTCCTACCTCTTGCAAGTAAAGATATCATCTACTATAACTGCTACATATTTTTAGTTATATTCAGGTGTTCTACAATAACTTGATTAAGTGTAGGACTCATGATCAAGTTCCATTACAGCATAGCAGCTGTAACTGGAATAGCCTGCCTGTCAGCTACAGCCTTATCTAGACATTTCAAAGGACTCCATTATATTGAAATAAAAAAAATCATAACTACCAAACAGATGAAAGTATATAGTTTCTGTGTGCTCTTAGATTATTCATATTTTCTGTGTAAATTTAATGGAGTTCAAGTGCATTTCCAGCATAAGCAATTTTATTTTTTCAAATACTCACTCATAAGAATGGCAGTCTGTGCTACCTTATCCAATGATTTTGGATATTATTCTTACATTCCAAGAGCAGAATTCACAAAAGCAGGTATCAAAATTTAGACTTATTGAAGAGTTTGAATAATTCTCTTCTTAGGAAGAGTAGCTTAGAAGTGTACCAGGGAAGACTGGCTTTTTAACTCCATAAATTCTTGTCCACTACAAAATGTAAAAGTAAATAAAAGACATCTTTCACAAAGCTCATGCATGAGCCTGATTGCTTTTCTCTTCATGATTCAAAACTTGTGATGGAAAAGCTATCCTTAAAGAGCAAAATAATACAGGAATATAACATATAGCAGGTTTTGCTTCTTCTGTAATATTTTCATCTTTATTCTTCTTAGTGTCAGATCTATTTGTAGTTTCCATTTAAGTAAATTTATTTTGAAAAGCTGAATATAAAGCTGCAGTACAGAACATTAGTTTAGTTGCAATGTGTTGCTCCTTTGGAAATAGTTTGTGTTGTTTCAACTGCAAAAGCAGTTACTACAGAAACTGAATTGTCAGATGAATTCTTTTTCCCTTGCATGTTTTTGAGGATCTATAGTAGAGGTAATTTAAAAGCAAATTGTCTGTTTCATTATACTAACATTAAGCACAGAAGAAGGTGTTGTAAAAGGAGAGTTGGCAGGCTGCAGAGATGCATTTCCTTGTCAGATTGTCCCCTTCCTGAATATTGCGTTGGGCAGTGAGTATTAGTGGGGGCAATGGAAGAAAGCCAGTCCTTCTGGAAGATGCCTGAGCTGTGGATTTCTAAGCATTTCAAACACAGACAACACAGTCCTGGGAGAAAAGCACAAAAATAATATACTCTAAACCCTTTTTAAAGAGCATATCTGTTGGAAACTTTTTGCCGGCCCAAGGAATTGGGAGGGGATCAAAGATGCAGACTCCATGTGGATTAGGCCTTGATCCGTTTATTTAGCTGGAATAGCGTGCTTATATACACAAGCAGAAGCATGCTCTTTAGCCACACATACGCGTACAACTACGATTGGTTACATG
>JAWLRI010000923.1:1803666-1852167 GCA_034781795.1 Crypturellus tataupa | reverse complement strand
CAGGGCCACGAGGATGATCAGGGGCCTGGAACATCTGCCCTATGAGGAGAGGCTGAGGGAGCTGGGCCTGTTCAGCCGGGAGAAGAGAAGGCTGAGAGGGGATCTAATTAGTGCGTATAAGTACCTCAAGGGAGGCAGTGAGGAGGATGGGGCTGGCCTCTTTTCAGTGGTGGTCACTGACAGAACCAGAAGAAATGGCCACAAACTTAAACATCAAAAGTTCCACGGGAGGATCTTGTCGGTTTGTCTAATGGTCTCTTCAGCTAGTTTTCAAATGGAAATAGAAGGGGACAGAATGTCTAGTCTTACCAAAGCCACATACATATATGTCCACTCCTCTCCTCTGGTACACAAAACCAGTCATTTCATTAGAGAAGACTATCGGTTCTGTCAAGCATAATCTGTTTTGACAATCTTTTGTTGAGCATTCTTTATTAACTTCTTTTCCCTCTCATGTTCATACTTTTAATAGATAAATACTGAAGTCATAGTTCACAACTTCAAGATAGAATTTTTTCTAGATTGTTAATCTTCAGATCATTAGTTATAAACAGTCAAAATCTATAATAATCATCATAACTATTATATCAATAACATTTTATTTACTTGTAATAGAATAGCATTTGGAATCCCAGGTTTCAGGACACCATAAGGCACGAACTCTTCCATAAAGCAACCTGAGCTTCTTTTACACAGGTAACTGAATCCTCAAAGAGAACCTACTTAGCTTTTATTTGCATTCAAGCCTATCATACTCAATTTAATCATCTAGCAAGTGTCTGAGTCTTTGGTGCGAGTCAGAAATCATCAAAACAACCACATTCAAAATGAGTTTCATGATTTGCTTAAGCTACTCTAAATCTATGACCTTATCTTGCTTTCCTGTGTACCTTCCCCAGTTTATTTCAGCAGCAATCATAGTCAGGTGAATCACTTTGCCTGATTATGGTCCAAATGAAAACTTTTTGCTGAGAAGATCAGCTTCAGTCAGATCAACAAGCTGACATGACTCACCACACAATTGCTCACGATAATGCCAAGAAAATAGTTGGCAAATGTGTCCATGCTCCTTTTAGGAATAATGCAATCTTAGAACTCATTTGTGACAAGTTTCTGAAGACATTTGTGAAAATATAATATCAACAGCAAGCTTGAAACTGATGTCACCAATAACTGTTTGCTCTCATCTGGAAGGTTAAAAATTATTTTACTGAAAGGAAAGAAATTAGCACTGTCAATAACCTTGATTTGTACTTCTTTATATTTTCCTGATTTGGGTGGATTTAAAGTGATTAAGTGACCAGATTGCCTAGTTTTGATGTGCATTACCTCATCTGCATACAAAGCTCATAGAAATCATAGGAAGAGGAAATCAGAAGCTTAGGGAATAAGGATGCTCTTTTATGCATACGTGTATAACCTGGATGTCAGAATTGCTGAAGGGCTCTTTTGTTTTTAAGCCAGATAGATAGACGACTTGTTTTGTGATTGGCTTTAACACTGATTATGGTCTGATTAATGGTCAATTTCATCATGAGTGCATTATTCAAATTTATAGTCATTTGTTTGTAATGTGGGCTATCAGAAAGCTTTACTCTTAATTACATTTATGCTTTAATTGTACAGCTCTACAATGCTGATTGGAAATGTCAGTTTGTGAAAATGATTATTGCATATTAATGCTAATTGTATAGCAATGTTCTTGTAGTATAATACGAACATAAGTTGTGTTCTCCCTCTTGATTCTACTGTATTTAATTATTGTTAATAAATTCTTCATTAGTAGCAGATGGTCCTTTCAATAGAATGCATTCTTCTACTGTGTTCTTGCATCTATCACAGCAATCCATGTAAGGATTATATTGCTGAGATTCTGCATATGGTTACTGATTTAAATTCAGTGCAATTTATTTAACTGCAATGGGGATATGCTGAATTCACAGGAATGTTCTAAAAGCTCAATTGCAAACAAAGAATTTTCTTATTGATATCTCACTGATATATGTTTCTGTAGATTAGTTGTTAAACAGTAACTACAGTAAGACTGTATGCTCCAAGCTAACCTCAAAATATCACTTTTTACCTGGAGATGGTTTGGTCTGACCTTACTTTCAAGTAAGGTTTATTTAACCTTTGCATTTAAGTTTATGATCTACGTATCTGTACTATGTTGGAACGAAAGAATCTGTTCAGATAGCTACTGTGATTATTGGATGACAGTGATAATAAGACTATAGATAGACAAAATTTTGCTAGCTCTGTCCATTGTCCATTGTCCAGCTTAGGCTTCATTATCTTTTAAAAAGTAAGTTTAGTACATAAATAAGTCATATTAATTGCTGAAGATTCCCTAGGAGAGGTTTTCTCTAAAAAAGATAGGTTAACCAATGCAATTGCTTAAAATCTGAATATGGAGACTGAGGACTTGACTGCTCCATCCCATATTTATGTCTGCTGTATCTTAATATCAACATGCAATAGTTTGGCCTGTGAATCCAATGGAAGCGTCAAGACTGGGGAAAGTCATTGAGAAAATAAGGGTGGCATGTACTGGTAACTTAATGTTATTTACTTCTGGGAGTAGCCCTTACTGGCTTTCATCAACCCTAGATCGCAAATATGCATGTCTTTACACTAACCTAATTTTTTCAGTAGAATGTAATTCCTCCCAAACACACTGAGTTCCTCTTTATAAACAGCCTAACAGTTTAGCATGTGCTTATACTGTTGGATGTTGAAAGCAGTGGGCTAGCCCCACCTACACTCCAAATTGGTTGGATGCAAGCCACCTTGTGTCCAAAAGCCATTTAGTCACATTAATGCAGGAAGATACCTTGAGGTAATAAGCTCTGCTGAGAATCAAGGTATTAGAACAATTATGCTTTCACAGCAGCTTGTTTTATTTTAATTTAAAATATTAGATCACTCGGGCTGAAAATTTCCTTAATTATTTCAGAACCCAAGTAGACTTTAATACATATAGAGAGAGTTTATCTCAAACAGAAGCTTAAATTGACAATATAAATCTTCTCTGAAGTAATAATAATGGATTTAACAGCTATGTGGTGAATGATGAATTAAAGATTTCATTCCACTAGTCTTCTGTTTGTCCTTAAAATGACATGCAACATAATTTTGTTGTTCACAATAACATATCTTAATTGATAGACTTCTTCTTTGTATTTTATTATTCCAATGAATTAATGTTTGCATTAAATATTATCCTATCATTATCTTGCTTCCTCCACAGTGAGGAGTTGTCTGCTTTCTGCAGGTGCAGAAGACCAGCTGAATACACAACACCTCCCCATCCTTCCTACCAGCATACACAATGATCACTAGTTATGCATAATTGCATGGTTGCACATATTATATGTTATTATGTTGCATGATTGTGTATTTTAACAGCGAGGAATTTGCATCTCAAAACTCTGATAGTATTTTATTCAAAATTTTGAAAAAAATCCTTTTCCTGGAGTGAAATGTGTTTTCTGCGTAACTTATAGAATATAAGAATATAAAAACACAATTAAATAAGTGTAAAGAAAACATATTTTTCCTCTTCTTTTTTTATGTGTTACCATCTTGTTCACTGGTAACCTAGTAACTAGACTTACTGATGCTAGTTATGCTAGCTACTGAAGGCTTGCGAGGAGTGGAGAGGGGAAAGGACAGTTAGTGTTCAGTATTCATTTCAACATAATACCACTTACAGATGCACTACAGCAAGCGTTGCTAAGTTATACAGCAGTACACACAAATTCAAAATACAAATTTAAAAGAGAATAATCAAATATTTTTTAATGAAGATTAGCAAGTCAATTTGATTTTAGGAGGGATACTAGGGTGAACGCCAAACTACACAAAATTTGAAATACAACTTCAATATAAATTCTGTTTCTGTATAAATTGGAATGTTACTTCCCATGTTTATTTGCCAAAACCAGGAAATTCTGACTACACTTAAAATAAAATCAAATATTTGAAAATGTAGAAGTTCACAAACAAACCAAAAAACCTTAAAACTAAGAATATTGAACCTGATAACTAAGAGGATTTCATCTACAAAATATCCCAGAATCTAAATAATGCTAGTTTTAAGTTGCTCTTAGGCCTCTTGCTCTTTTAAAAAAGGTGTTAATATGCTATTATAGCTGTTAACACCAGCCAATGCAGTTAAGACACACACTCCTTTCATAACACAATGTTAACATGCTCTTAGGAGGCAGCACTTGCTACAAGTTTCGTAAGATGTTTTTATAAAAAGAAGTCAATAAGAATTTTAGCTTCATTTACTCTCTTGACTGCAAAGTAAATCTCCAGAATATTAGAAGGATTTGATAGACTAAATTATTGCAGGAATCTAATAAAGGTGAAGGCAAAGATGACAGATATAAAAAGATATGGCCAGATAATATATATAAAATGGATAGAAAACACTGTGGATGCTAGATATGCTTCATTTTAGCAATCATTTGTGTACATTTTCAAAAGTAATATTTTGGAGTCATTTTTATATTACTGCCTCTGATTTCCAAAGACTACCAAAAAGTAGTGACAACAATGTCTGACTGAATTCTCAAGGGAGTGAAAATATGGTAGCAAGGTATCTGGCATGCACTTTTTTTGTTTAACTGTTTAACTTTTTTTGTTTTGGGTGTGGGTAATCTTTATCCAATCATCAGCAAACCTAGCCTTCTGCAGAAGGCACAGTAAATTTAAATCTCTTTAGAGGATGTGGATCTTACAGTGCACAACGCATTGCCTTTTAAATAGTTAAGAAAAATTCAACTTTACTTGCCAGGAGATGACATCTGATTACCTTGGTAAGCAGCTCCATCTTTTGTCCACAAAGTCAATACCCAGAACAGACTAGCAAGCACTATGAAGACCATAGGGAAGCAGGCAGAAAATCTTGGTATTTATCCCGATATTTTCTGCACAGTTTCAGACACAACCAGTGTGTTTGGATAGAGTATCATACTCCTTTTCAAGACTTTTGCAAGTTGATTGTGTACAAAAAAGAAGGGTATCTAGCAGCAAAAATTTCACCAGATAGTCACGTTTTTATACATCCAGAGACAGAAAAAACATACACGATAGCTACATACTGGATGAGTCTCATCTTTTTGAGAAATCCTTGGCCATTAACACAAAAATTCTTTATCAGACTGGAGATTTCTGGGAATTTTCCCTGTTAATCAAAATTGAAATTTCTATCCAATAGTCATTTGAAGCACACACTAACAGAAGTCCTTTATCGATACTGTCCTCAGATATGAAAGGAAAATGAAGAAAATTTTATAGTTACCAGGAGTATAACTCTAAGATTTCTGTATTTATTATTAGCAAAGAAGTATTATATAATCACAGAATCACAATCACAAAACGGCTGAGGTCAGAAGGGACCTCTAGAGATCATCTAGTCCAACACCCCTGCTCCAGCAGGGTCACCTAGAGCCCGTGGCACAGGGTGGTGTCCAGGTGGCTTTGGAAGATCCCCAGAGAAGGTCATCCTCACAGTAAAGAAGTTCTTCTTCATATGGAGATGAAACTTCCTATGTTTCAACTTGCATCCATTACGCCTTATCCTGTCACTGGCCACCACCAAGAAGAGTTAGCCTCATCCTTCTTACACTCTGCCCTCAGGTATCTGTACATGTTGATAAAATCTCCTCTCAATCTTCTCATTTCCAGGCTAAACAGACCTTGCTTGCTCAGTCTTTCCTCATAAGATAAATGTTTGAGTCCTTTAATCATCTCCGCTCCTCTACGCTGGACCTTCTCTAAAAGCTCCACATCCCTCTTTCCCTGGGGAGCCCAGAATGCCCACAATACTGCAGATGAAGCCTCACCAGAGGGTCACCAGTGGAGGGGCAAGATCACTTGACCTCCCTTGACCTGCAGGCAACGCTCCTCCTGATGCAGCCAGGATCCCATTGGTCTTCTTGGCCATGTGGGCACATTGCTGACTCATGGTTAACCTGTTCCTCTCCACAGAGCTGCTTTCCAACAGGTCAACCCCTAATTTGTACTAATGCCTGGGTTTATTCCTTCCTGTCCAGATGCAGGACCCTGCAACTTGTCCTTGCTGAACCTTCCTCTCTGCCCAACTCTCCATCTTGTCTCTCTGAATGGCAGCACAGCCCTCAGGAGTGTTGGCCACTCCTCCCAGTTTGGTAATATCTGCAGACTTGCTGAGGGTGCACTCTATCCCCTCATCCATTGACGACTAAGTTTTGTGGGAAGTCTGTTGGCCCAACAAGCTCCCAAAAGGGACGGGAAGAGGTTTCAACCCTTGGCCAGGGCAGTGGACTGAGAGTTATGCCAGCCCAGCCCATCCTGACCTGGCTCAGCAAGTAGCTCTGAGT
The DNA here is from genome assembly GCA_034781795.1 of Crypturellus tataupa. Classification (NCBI taxonomy): domain Eukaryota; kingdom Metazoa; phylum Chordata; class Aves; order Tinamiformes; family Tinamidae; genus Crypturellus; species Crypturellus tataupa. Next base: position 1,845,796 of record JAWLRI010000923.1, on the reverse strand, counting down.
GCAAGCTACCATGTAGGGATGGAGTCCATGAGCCAAGGAGAAGAGCTACCTCTGAAGGCTCACGGGAGCCCAGACCTGGGCTGAGGAAACAATATGTATATGCAGTTTTTACCTCAAAGAACAGGTTATGAATGGCAAGCTAGACAAAGAGACAAACTACTTTTTAAGCCTATTTTATTTTATTTTTGTAGAAAATTAGATTAGATGACTTCCTCATATCACATCAGAAGTCTATGCTGAACTGAAAGTAGTTCCCAAAGTTCTGGGACAGCTAAAGAAAAATTTCAATCATGAGACATTCCTTCCAGTATTTCAAAAACAAAGGTACCTTGAATGCAAGAAGACATTGATTCAGATCTATCTCTGATATTTGTATGTGAGGACAAAAATCAAAGGGAAATTATTGATAACAGAGACTAATTGCATATTGGTGCCGTAGTGACTTACTGTGCGCCAAGACAACTATCCAAAAATATTTTAATGGTCGGGGACAAAATATTCATTAAGGCAACCTTAAAGATTTGAGAAAGAGAGAAAAGGTTCTCTGTGGAATTAGAATCGAGTTTAAACAAAGAAAACTGCCTTAGTCTAACAAGGTAGCATCCTTCCATGAAATTAGCAGACAATGCTATTGTGAAGGGAAATCACAAAAGAATGAAGAGGGGTAGGGGGAGCCCTTCAGGCCTTGTTGTATTTTGAACATTTCCTGCTAGTGCTGTGTATGATAAAGGGATCAGTCTGCAGGAAAGGTCAGAGGATTAACAGGCATTTAAGGGAATATAACAGAACTAAAGTGGCAGCTCCTATGGCAACAGCCAGGAAAACAGGCAAATTGCATTATTAAGTATAGAAATATGGCTCTAAATCACTCTCATGACCTGGTCTGGGATTCAGGGACACACAGTTTGTCTCAGGAAACCAGGAATGACCAGAAACAGTTCTTCAAATAAAGCAGAGAAAGCAGGATAATGATTCTGCCTATGTACTGCCTCTTTTTTCAAATTCTAATGGAGATGAAGATAATGTTTTTTCATCAGGAAAACTGATTCTGGTTCACTTAAAAGCCCTTCCTTAGTTTTCCTCATTGTGTCCCAGGACATGCGTCTCTGTCGGAGAGCAGTAAGACTAATGGCCAACTCTGCACTACATAGCACAATCTCTGTATACATCTTACAATCAAATTGCTTTTTATTCACTCTACCTGCTCACTGTGTCTTCCAACTTCTATAAAAGTCTACCTACCTGTCTGATTCAGTCTGTCTTCTTTTAAAGTTATCTCCAAGTCTGCAACCTGCCATAGTCTCATCTGTAGAACTGTGAGTACTGGGACTCTCTGATGAGTTAGGCCTATCTCAGCCAAGCATTAGGAAATATTAGGAAAAAAAAAAAGGAAAGATGTGGGAACTCAAAACAGTGTTGCAAGCAGAGACTTCCATTACTTTCTTCCACTATCTTCCACTATTTTCTGGATATCTGTAAGCACCATGGATGTTTTGGGAGTCAGGAAGAACCTCTGACACTGTGACAAGAGAGGATGTGCACATTGCCAAAACCAGGAATGGGGGCCAAAACATTGAAATGGGGGCCAGAAGTTTTAAACAAAGCATGAGAGTATGATAAGTCTGCAAAGGCACAGATTAGTTATTTTATTTTGCATCTCATCTTTGCATGGTCTTCAACTTAAGCCTGAATTCTTTCTAAACTTGTTCCTTTCTCTTTACCTCTTTCCCCTGGAGACCAGGAACCATGACTGTCTGATTTCTCTAAAGTCAGTCTGACTTTGCTTCTTCTTAAAATGTGCTGTCATGGTCACTCATTCTTCTCCGCTAAGAACTGGCTTGGCACCTAAGAATGGCGTCTTTCTCCCGCCCCCCCAAAAAAAAACAACTGGAAGAACCATGATCTCTCTGAAGAAGATGCTAGTCTGAGCTCAAACTGCATAAGAAGTCATCATATTCCTGAATCTCTAGTAAATGACTATTCACAAAATATGAAACTGTGACAGGAACAGTTCAGATGACTATGATGTAAGGGATATAAACAGATAGAGATATAACAACAGCATTATTGAATACAGATAAGTCAGCAGCTTGCACAGAATGGCTTTCATTTTATTGACTGAGTCTTCCTTGAGCTTCACCTTTTTTCCTCAATTATAATCTTCAGATTTTTTCATGTTCCCTATTCTATATCATCTGGCAGATTCTTCCCAAGCAAACTGCATGACTTTTACGAACTTTTAATCCAGGTTTAAAAGATATTGTAAAAGAGCACATCCAACTTTTGCTTTCTCGTCATATTACAGGGAAATGTGTTCTTCTCCGTAGTTTAGGATTTTCATTGCCTCCTAGCATCTATCACCATGATGAAGGATTCAACACAAGCTGAACATCGATTCCAGAAAATCCTAAAGAGATCCCCTACAGTCACACTGACTTTGATTCTTTCCTTTAGTACAGCCAAATGTTAATGCTAACTCAGCCAAACACAAAAAATAATAACTTAAGCGACTACCCTAACTAAGTAAAGAATAATTTGTATCTTGCTGTTCCAGGTGAAAACTGGTTGAACAGGAATAAAGAGAATGTGGGATTGGACAAAATATACATCTTTGCCTGAGGGCCCTGATTTGGTTTTATTTCTCAATTTCCCATTCCATAATAGGGTGTATCAATGGCTGTAAGGTGGTTTGTTTGTTTGTTTCAGATTCCTCTTTGACAATCACATAGTTTCTTTCATTTTGACCATTTCTTTTCATAGCTCAATCCACATCAGTTTTGTGGTTTCTTCTATCCACTACATTTTTTTCAATCTTGTATCTTCTCTGTCTTTTCAAAGGCCACATTATATTTGTGAAAATAAAGGTAAAATAGCCCAACTGCAATTCCATGAACACATTTGTATTTCATCTCTCTAGCCTCGGAACAGATTGTACAAAGTTTGGATAAGATTATGTTACAACACTACTGCAAACTCACGCCTTAAAGAATTGGAGCACTGCCAAGTTATTCACAATTAATATAACCAAGAGTTCACCAAATGTTTTCCTTTAAATTGAGAAAAGTATTAAATTACATGCTAGTTTTATTATCTATAAATATTTATGCAAGATTAACTGTTCAGTTTTTACATTTCGGCTTTCACAGATAAGCAAAGGGTGAACTGCAGAGAATGTATGCAATCAGAATACAGAGCAAAGGGGACTGTAGAAGAGTTTATAGGCATTAAAATTTAGTGAATTCATAAGTAAGGACTCACCTAGTTTAAACTGAATATTAAGGCAAGTAGGATTCTGAAATTCTGAAAAGCTATATTCCAGTCATTTATATACCTATATCTATTTCTATATAAATAAATGCAAATAATAATAATAATAATAATAATTCTAAAATCTTTATGCTTTTAATCTGAATTCAAATTATCTTAATGCTACTATAATTGCTATTTGGCACTAGCTATTCATAAATCTGGCATAGAGATGTTAAAATACCAGAATTCATTGTTATTGACTTGTTACTAAAAGCAAAATGCTTCCTGGGTATTGTACTTAACTTTTTTAAAAAAGAATTTTTAATTCTTTCATTTTTTTTCTCAAAAAACGCTCATGAATTCTCAGTAAGAATGCTCAAGAAATGTGAATTTTCATTATATGTATTCAAAAATATGTAAGATAAAAGTACTATTCTTTTCCTATGAACATATTTGGCACAAAACAGATTATAAGATTTACATCTATCTGAACAGAAATATAAGGAAGTAACCTTTGACTTTGGTAAGCAACCCTGTAGCTAGGGAACAGAGCTCATATTTCAAACAGTAAGCCTAACATATTCATGTGTTTTATAAAAAATACAAAATTAGGAAAACACATTTACAAATATTATCTGTTCACATTTTTTTCAGATTGTAAAATCAAAAACCATTTGTAGTCTCTTACCTCTGAAATTTGTCTTTAAGAATGTTTTAAAGCTATAACTTTTCTACTAACATTCTATTTTCTAATAAAAGAAAATTCTGTTGTATCTTCATCGTTTCGCAAATTCCAAAATGTGCTAATTCAGGATTCCTCATTGTGCCTTAAGTTTTTAAATAGAAAAAATGCTTCAGCTGATTTCAGTGTGACCCATGATACATTTTTCATTCAAATTTGGGCTTACATTGCCAGCAAAGACTTTATTCTTCAAGGGAAATATACAATGTTTTTCAAGAGCTTTGTAGCAAGGCTGCAACAACTGTCAGCAAAGTCCCTGGAAAAACTGCTATGTACCATGTGTCCGTTACCTGATCGTTACTTAATCTAATCAATAGAATACTAATAAAGAATCCTACTATTTATTAAAAATAACAACAAAGCTGTATAAATTTTCCTGCATATATCAAATCATATTAGATGTTTAACTCTCTTTAGATTCTCAAGGTATTTAATCATTCAGACTTCAAAATACAACATAAGCATATAATGTAAAAGTACTGGCAGGTGTCTTGCAAACGCTGATCTAGGTAATGTGCATCAGTAAGATTTTTTCCAGACAAAGTGGAATATATCAAAGCCTGTAATTTTCACATAGCAAATCATATTAAAGCCTTTAATCCTAAATGCCTCCGCCAATAGTTATAGTAGTTCTATATAATTTTATACCTGACCAGAAATTAGGGTCTTCGCTATTTTCTCTAATTTCTGTGTTTTTCCCACTTCTGTTCTTACATGTCGTTCATGCTTTTGTCTTTTACTGTTAATCTCAGTGAATGATTCATTGTGAATAATTTACCGTGACCTATTCATAGCTTTTGCTGCATGCTGGTATCCATTGGTAGACTGTAATTTATTTGTCACTTAAAACTAGTCATGTTTTTTACATTTCTTTTAAAGTATAAGTAGATCACAAAAGTGTGAGTTTTGGACACTTAATGTATCAAAAGTCAAACTGTGTTGTTTAGTTGCTATACCACAGAAAAGAAAGAAAACTCTTGTTTCTGTTCTTGGATCTTAAAAGTATAATCATACACTAGCTTGATGAAGCAAAACTTTTTGAGAAAGGCAGTCTTCAGAGAAAGATTGCAAAGAAGCAGGATTTAGGACACATTACAAAAACTTAACCATTATCATTCTGGATGTAATGGAAATTTCCCAGTCAGCTCACAAAATCTCAACAACTATGAGTAGAAGAGATCACAAATTGTTTTCTACTTCAGTTATTTGTAATCTCTGGATTGCAAAGAAATCTATGGATTTCTTTTAAAATAGATGGTGAAAAGCAAATAAAAGCAACTCAGCTGTGAAAACCGCATAAAAATAATCCACCCACAATTTCGCAACATTCTAGACAAGCTTTTTCAGAAAAAAAAAAGATATTTTATATATGTATATATATGTACTGCAACTGAATTATGAGATGCTCCCTCTGGCTTAGGATTTAGGTTAGAAGTTATTGAAACCCTTGACTTGTTGCCTGCCCATGGTGGACGACCTGAAACCAGAAAGCCCTAAGCTGGGTTGTAGATCCTGCCTTCGCACGAAGCTGCTTCGTGAGCACCAGTTTCATTCAGCAGCTGCAGGGTCAGGGGAAAATGTGTGGTTTTGGAAACACAGTATGTCAGTGTTTCCAAAACATTTTCCTGGATTTTTTTTCCTGAAGAAATTTTTCTTAAAAAAATGGATTTGTTCCAATTTGAAAGAAAGCCAAATTAGAAGATTTGTGTGTGTATGGGTGTGTGTCTGTGTGAACTGTAAAACCTGCTATTCAGACAGCTATGTTGCTGTGGCATACTCTTTTTTGTCCAAACACTATGACACCACCTCGAATGGATTCACATTCTTTCTTTATCTTGAATCTTATGTTTCATTTCTCAAGAGTTTTCCTTCATCCTACTACTCTTAAAGGTTCATATTTGGCAGTTTTGTATTCCCCTAACCCCTTTTTGTTGTCTTTACTGTTCTTGGTGTCCTATATTTTGTAAACTAACTTGAACGCCTGCAGGGAGGAAAAAATGGGACACTGCAACATCATACTGAGGATTTCTTTGTTTTTATCTGAGCCTTTCTTCTGGAGAAGAGTAGGCCCAGCCCTGCTTTGCCGAAGTGTCACAGAAGCCCTGACTCACTTTTTGTAACCATGATTATTACTACCCAGGGTTTCATACTTGTAGCTTTTGCCTTAGGCTGCTTGGAATCTGTGCATTCCATAAGCAAAGATGAAGTCTCAATTACAATATTAGGAAGTGGTGAGCATTTTAGGTATGGCATTATATCTGACTTCAGAATCCTTAGAAAAGCGTCATAGACTTCACAAACCCCACAATAAAATAATTGCTAATAACTGTTATTTTCCCATCTGCTGAAAATCATTTTTCCTGAAGAAGTTAAATTGATATTATATTTAATGAAGTCCAAACTTTTATCCTGAACTGAAAGCGTGAGAACAATACTACAGTCTGAGAAGGATTCATGCAGAGGAACTATGAAAAAATTATACAGGATAGGGCAAGTAGATAGTCCAGTATATGTAGACAGCCAAGAAGACAGATGATGGACTAGTGAGCCTGACTGTCATTTGGTGACGTGAAGCAGGAAATTATTTTATTTTATATTTTGTGTATATTACAGGAACGGTTTTTGGTGAAAGACCACCACATAAGTTGCTGCTTCTCCTTGGAGAACTCCATCTCACTTCTTTTTCCCTTTCCTCTCTTTTTGAACCAAAGCCTACACAGCCCAAAATGGACAGCATCTGAAAACAAAAATCTCGGAAGCAGACAACGAAGGTAGAGTATTATGTGGACAGACAAGGGAACTCTAATATGAAACTAACAGTTCAAAATGACAACACACATGATTCAAGGGAGCTGACTACATATTTCACAACATAATTAGAAATCATCAGTTCATTTTCAAATAAATTCACTTTGCCCAAAACACAAAAAAATCTGCAACAAATGCTAATTTTCTGCCCATACAAGTGTCCTGTTCTGCTGGCTACAATTCCTGTAGTCAGATGGCTTTCCTACAGCTCCATTTATATGTTCCAGTAGGTCATACTTTGCGAAACCTCTAACAACTAATTAACGTTTTGCTTCAGACCTCTAATAGCCCAATCAATAATTTAGGGAGAAAAGAAAACATTTTCTGGGAAAGCATTACCATATAATTCACTGAAGCTATCTCAGTCCTTCTGGCCATTTTAATTTCAGCAGGATTAATAAAGAGAAAAGACAATATAGCTCAACTTGCGTTGCAGTGTTGTGTCTTGGAACAATAAGTAGCTTTTCTGCTAGAGCAATAATCAATTAGTATGAGAGAACATCTGTAGCAAAACAAGATACTCAGTTCTCCTTGGAATTGGATCAAAATCACATTTTGAAAATGTAATCTCATTCCTGTACCACTTAAAAGCTCCAATCGGACAAGTTACAAACCTCAGTTCCAAATTCCATTGAATCAATGATAAAAAGTTAGAAAAATTTTGAAATAGTAATCTCCAGAGGAAATCTGGGACTTGATTTCATGATTACTGTCAAACAACCTATAAAACGAAGAGAAAAAGAATGAAGAAGTGGGCCCAGGCAAGGTTATTAAATGGGAAAAAGATTGTACATAGGCTGTCCAAAAAGGCTGAAGTCAGAATTTTAGAATAACATGGGAATCTAAAATTGATAGTCACAGCAGGAATTTATAAGCAGATGGCTAAAATGTTAAATAAGTATAATGATTTAGTATAAAAGAAAAAGATGAGATTACAGAGGACTGGTGAATGCTTGCTTAAAAAAGGGCAGAGAATCCCTCTATCTCCTTCAACTTTTACATCTAGTTGGAAGCATACGGTAAACTCTCAACTCTTCCCTCTTGATTGCACCGTGTTCCACCATTTGTCAGTCCTCAGAGAGGAGAGAGAGGTGTCCTCACCAGCCCTCACCAGCAAAGGGAAAAAATACCTGGTCTTCTCTCCCTTTACATCTATAATAAAGGGGACATGACTTGAAGTGGTCTAGAGAGTCCATCCCCATACTTGCCTCTGGAGCAGAGTTATTTCAGATCTATTTATGCTCAGCAGCAATCTAGTGTGGATGTGGATAAAGCACCAGGAGTTAAGGCAAGGAGTTTGCCTGCAGACAGTATAATGAATGGACTGGTCTTATAGGAACTTGCAGCAGGGAAAAGAAGGGTCTCTAGGAGAAGCCTCTGTTTCAAACTAAATTTGCTGATCTTACAAGTCCCATATGTCAAGGACACTAGCTGCCCATGAATGTTATCTAACATGTGTTTTGGTACATAGAAAAGTAAACTAGTAATGTACTCTGAGCTGTATAAACAACCAAAACTCCATATTTTTTTTAAGCACAGTCCAAAATGTACTTTGTCTACAGCTTTGATTCCAAGTTTCTAGTTTTCTGGATCCATTTTTCCTGAAGGCAAAGGAACCAGAATATTGGACCTAACAGTTCCTTAGATCATCATGTAATCTGGTATGTGAAACACTCTACTGAGGATTACACAGAAAACTTTAAATAAATATTCCTTAAGCTAATTTCACTGGAGTTTTTTTTTACAAACTAAGTTGTGCCACCATTTATGACTATTTGGCATTGTTACTGGAAAGAAACAGGATGTTGGCAGACCTTATATATAAACAGACTTTCCAGCATGGTGATGTTTGAAACCATGTTTTACTCAAGGGAATAATCAATTCTCTGTCAAAGCAGCTTCTATGCAAGTAAAAGATCCTCAGAGTTTGGTTTCTCTGATGGAGCAGGGAGGTTGGACTAGATGATCTCTAGAGGTCCCTTCCGACCTTAACGATTCTGTGATTCTCTTAACATCATTCATATGCCACCATCATTCGGAATTTTAGTGCAGTAAAACAATAAAGAAAGAAAAGAAAATGAAGACATTCATAGCAGAATTTGCATGACTATATCTAGAAATGACCAACAGCAAAATATATAAACTTCATGTAGAGAACTCATATACTTAACATTATTTCAATAACAGCATTGCATAGAGCACATTCATTGTAAAAAGTAGGGCGTCATTTCTGCCAGTTCCTACCTCATTAATGCCATTAACTTTAGAGAGTGTAAAGAAAGCTTCTATATACTCTTTCCTATCTAGAAAAATTTCCTGTTTCCATAAAGATTCTGAAGCACATTCAAACTTTGCACATCCGTCTTTCTTTAAGTGTCTTTGATAAAGGAATTATCATTAGACAGCTGCTAGAAGCAAGATATTTAACTTGTCTTACCACAGATGTCTGGATGAGATAACACATAAATAATGTATACAGTTCTAAAGCACACATAACTTAATAAATTCGCTTTTAGAATTTTTTCTTTAAATAACAAACAAAAAAATATGTTTTAATGTTTTTTAAAAAAACATATTTCATCTATGTGAGGGAGCTGTGCAGGCACAACTTTTCAAATATCTCTGATTAATGCTACCATGAAATCCCTCTGTGCAACAATGCTAAGTTATATAACAACCAAGACTTGAATTTTTAGCATTTATCTATGCCAGAAAATTTAAAAGATTAATATTGAATATGTGTTTACAGCTCAGAAGTCATTCATGACAATTGCACCTGTGAAGACTTCCATTCTAGAACTAGTCCCTTGATTCTACTTAGTTTAATTCCCTTAAAGTTATTAGGTCCATTTTTAAATTCCCATGAAAAACAGTTACAAAATTTCTATGTGACAGTCCCAGGAGGTGACTAGTTACAGAGAGCACTACAAATTGGAGATTCTTTTTCAATTACTGTAATCAAGCTTCAAGGATGCAAGGCACAACAGGTAATATTCTGTGGTTCTCACTCAAGAAAATACTTTAATTACAGGTTGTTGGCTCCAATCCGAAGCAAAGCTGGCTATCATCACCAGCTGAAGGCTTTTTATCCAGTCCAATTCAGGGAAAGCAACGCAAAGTGGACAAAGCAAAGTAATTACCGTTATCAGGAGGCAATACAACAATACTAGAGGTAGTCTTCATTCTTCACAAGCAATGTACTCTCTTTTTAAGAAGACCTCTTGACCTCTGTATATTCACATAGCTAGGCTAGAGCACATGTGAATATTTAGTAACCGTTTTTTCCCTTGGCAAACAATGCTTAGCAAGCAGACATCATGTGTTTGGTGTCTCTCATTAACCATAAATTTTCAGCAAATGAACCTGCTCTTTAGCACATATATAATTCCCCTGTGGGCATTATCTATGTGTACCTGTTTATCTTATTTGCATGACATCGATGAAGGGATCTTCATCTGTCGTTTCACAGTGAGACAGTTATTTAAGCTGTCATTATATAAATAAATTGGGTTTGTGCTGTAACTGAGTCTCAGCTATTATTGTGAAATAATAATAATGCACACACACAGAAGGTTATTAGAAAAAATAAATGATAAAGACAATCCCTGGGAAATTTTCACTTTAAAGCAAGTGAAATGTTTTCCTGTCTTACTCTAAGAACCCATTGTATTTAATTTCCTGTCTCCTGCGATGCTAACTGGTGAGAAAAACATTAATTACCCGAAAGCTTTGTTACTATTTAATGTGTGTATCCAGAGCTGTAGGGAGACGTTTTGCTGTCCATGGCAGGACAGAAGCCCCCATGCAGATATTTTGTTAGCTTTACTAGATTTCTCAGTTCACTTCACATGCATCAGCAGAACCTCATCTTAAGGCTGGTGACAATTGCACTCTCCCCATGGTCCCACTCAAAATGTCCAGGCTGTGAATACTACTCATGCACAGACTGACCCTCACTCTAAAATAAGGAAATTCTGCACTAGATGCAAAATGCCACAAAATTCTCACAGGCAACAGGTATGATCAACAAAGTAGGTGAAGCTCCTTCTCCCAAGACTGAGAGAGAGACTTATTTGGGTTGCTCCTTTGTTTGAACCTTGTTAAGATCATACTGGCACCACATTTGCAAGTTTTGCTTTCTGAAATAGCTATTGCAAAAAGCCAAAATTTGGATCAAAAGAAATATTTTAGCTAAGAGTAAAAATACTCTTTCATCTCTAACATTTCCAAATTATGTATGTCATGCAGCACTTACACAGGAAGAGATTTTTCTCAGATGTAATTGTTTGGGCAAAGAAGATAATGAAAATATTTTTGAGTAAGCACGTTGCAAAATACTTCCCACACCTCTCAAATTTAGCTTTTCACATTACTGAACTGATGATCCCAGGCATTATTAATTACAACTGCAAATTTTCCAGTATTGTTTAATAATCCAATAAGCAAACATGTTTCCTTTACAGGAAGAGGTGAGAACTCACTACCAGGAACTGGACAAGCAGTACAGAATTCTGGACAAAAGACTGAAAACATGCATATTCCTTTGAGAAACAAAAGTTCTATCTTTTATTTACTGAAAATGTGGGTATTTTTCTTGCCTGATTTGTGGGCTGTTTCAGAATGGATGTATGAGACTCTTCTTCCCTTTATTCCTTATGTAAGTTAATGATCATTTGGAAACTAACTTTTTGATTATTTTCATTTTTGATAATTTTCAAAACAGACATTAGTTAAAACATAGTATTTCATTTCTTTTTTATAAGACGTTTGGGATACTTTAGTAGAACAAAAATTCAGAGATATGTTCTTCCTATTTCAGACTCATTGACTTCTGCAAATTCTTAGCATCACCAGGCATCTTTCCTAATTATTTTCAAGGAGAAGTGAATTGTTCTTTTCTGTGAGTTCATGAATTATGTGTCATATTGGATACTATGCTCAGTCATGTGATTATTAATATCCTTCTCTCCCCCTTTCTCATACAGAGTTCTTAATCATTCAAGGTTGACTTTTCTTTCAAGGCAACTGAATAATCTGTTCCATCCCATTTGTGGGATTTCATCTTCCCTGTGGCGGTGAGAATTGTTCATAAATACTCCCTTGGGCCTGTAGGAAGAGGCATCCCTCCTGCCAGTTGCTTAGCAGGTCCTGAGGCTCCTGAGGTGCCATCGTGATGACTCTCATTGACTGCCCTTGTCAGAGAGGTACTATGTTCTCCCTAGCAAGTGCACAGCCCCAAGACCCAGAGGGCTGGGCACTCATGTTACTTCTTGTCGGCCAAGATACCAGAAATGTCCTTCCTACGTGTCATAGTCAACTTTGTCCAGCATCAAGTGCTGGACAAAGAGCAACCAGAGTCAACCACCAGCCTTAAAGTCTGTGCTTTCCTTGGGGTTGTCCCCAGGAAAAAGAAGTTCCCTTTGCTGTTATGTTTTTCACATTTACTGAAAATTGATGTAATCTCCTTATTTTTCATAACAGTTTTAAAACACAGATCCTTCTAAACTTGACTGTAGTTGTCTCACATTGCTAAGTTATGTATTGATCCTCACACATGGCAGTGAGTGTCAGGGTTTCATTCTTGTCTGTCTTCAGCAAAATGATGTACTTTGACAAACAGAAAATATTCTAGCCATCTCTATTACCTGGTCTCATGTAAGACAAATTGGAGTGAATATTTTGTTTTATTTGTACATTTTACTAGGTTGTAAGTGGGTTGGAAACAAAAGCACAGGCATTAAAAATTAAAATGAGACCTTATATTCCACTCTGCATAGTGGAAAGAAGGATGAGCTGAGCCACAACACTCCCAGAGTGGGAAGACAATGTCCATGGGCAAAAAGAAGTACTAAGATACCCTTAAGCAGCCTTAAACCAGGTCTCTCTCATGCCAAACACAACTTTAATAACACAGCTGCCTAATCAAGATCATATACTTGCAATATTTATATGTTACAAATTTTCACCAAGGAACAAGATCTGTTGATTCTAAAATATACAAAAATTTATTTCTGATGGTAAAATACTTCTCCAAATTCTTGAATTCAAAATCCATGCCCAGAACTACAGAATTTATCAAAAAATCTCACAAGAGTAAAATAGCATTAGGAAACCTAATTTCTTTGTGGAGAGTAAATCCTTCTCACTAAAAATAGTACAAAGTGTAGATGTGTTACACTGCCAGGAATGAGCAGTGCAGGATACCTGGAACACTGGCACACTCCTCAGATCCAAACAGTGGCTTGTGGTTTCTGGGCCGTCACCCCTTCTTTTAGCATGAGAGCTGACTTGGGGACACTCCGGGTCACCCCTAGGTCTGGCAGCTATTCTGTAGGCAGCTTCACTCTAACTTTTGCAGAAACTAAGACTCACTGTGCTATCTGGATTGTATTTGATCGCTCTGGTGGATGGAGGAATGCTGTGTTTCAGCATTCCAGTCCAGCTGGACTGCAAGAATGAAATATTGACTTAGTAAACAGGCCAGGGTTATCAGGAATGCCTTAGGCCTTTGCCCAGCCATTCTGGTCTTATAGCTACAGATTTGCCTCTCATTTTGTTTCTGTCCACTTCTTGATCAAGGATCTTTGTAGCTAAGTGCCTCTCTATGTTGTTTATGAAGAGGTTTGGTTAGCCAGGAAGTTCATTAGCAGCACTGTCATTAAGTGGTTTACCTCTGTTGACTTTTTGCATTTCTGTTTAGTGGACTTCCATTTATTCCATTAAATGTATACTGTAGAATATAGAATATATACTTACATGCCATTTATAAAAACAAGTTATCATTAAAGTGTGATAAATAGAAATTGTTGGGGGAAAGGAACAGGTCTTTTTATAGTATGGTGCAAGTCTGGTATTCAAAACACCCCTGCAAAAGGGCACCTTGGCTAAATAAAAGGAGAAGGACACCATGATAGCTCTCACCGTGGGAGTTAAAAGGGTTATGTGCAAGTCAAGCACTTGAATGAAGATTTACTTTGAATAAGGCTAATGGGAATGTCAGATCACTGCAAGACTGAGCAAAGATGTTCACCTGGTGAAAGATGGGTTTGCCACATTTCCAGCTCTGCCAACCTCCATTCATAATAATTTACATTTTCAGTAGCACTGACAGTGATGTCTGGTCAAGTTTTGATTCAATAAGCACGTTTCACTCTTACAAGAACACAGTGTTTTCACAAAGTGATATCATGCAGGTCTGATTATTCAAATGACTTCAAGGAGTTTTGCATATCTCTGCTTTAAGGAGAACTGCTGTAACTTTAAAGATATTTCACTATTAATGGAGGCAAACCACTTGTTAATAACATTGTACAACATCCTCTGCATGTAGCACATTGCAGAACTAAAAGGCTTTAATGTGATAGACCAGTGGCCAAAAAAACAGTCTCCATAGCAACTCTGTATTAAGTTTCTCTGCTACAACAGTTGTGAAGACTATTCAATCAAAACTCATTTGAGCTGAATTCTTCTGTATTTCTAAATGGCTCTCATAAATATTTCCACTTCAGACACTTCCACTTGGTCTTGGAAGAGAAAATCTTAGCAAAATGAAAGGCTAACTTAGAAAAGGTGAAGATGAGGCTCCTCTACATCATCTGATTGAAAAAAGAAAAAGAAAAAAAAGTTTAAGATCAGCATAGCGTGAGACAGGGCACCACCCACAGAGTTCAGACTATGGCCAGTACTCAAGGTTCACAACATTTTATCAGGTCGGTAACTCATCACTTATTTGAGGGATGGGCTTTTTCTTCATAGAGTAATAGAGTTCTTTGTATTTTTTCCCCTGGTACTGAGTATTTCTACCTCCCTGTGGGTAGCAGCTTTCTTATCACACAAAAGCAGAACCTCTCAGGTTTCCTAGATAGCAGAGGTCAGCAACAAGAATGCAAAGGGAGTATCAGTAAGGCAAAAAACACCTGGCCCCAACTAACTTTGGCACAAAGGCCTCCTTTGTATTAAGGCTTCTCTTGAAAACCATTTCAGTCAACTTGAATATCCCTTGGCATCTCCATGGTAGCCCCACTCCATGTGGGACCATACACTTTATAACTCTCTGAACCCTAATCCTAACCCCAAACATTTGTGTAACTCAGACCTGAACACACTAACTGCTCTGAAGGTCCTAAGACAAAAGAGGCCATGGAAGGAGATTTGATGTAGCCTCGAATGTCCTTTTGCATCCTCGTTACAGCCCCCCTCCATACGGGGCTTTATGCTTTATCACTCTCTGAACCCTTACCCTCACATTCAGTGAGGTTACCATCCCTAGTAATGTTCAAGAAATATTTAATGAGGCACTTAGGGACATGGTTAGCAGGAATGGTGTTGAAAGGTTTACAGTTGGACACAATGATCTTGAAGGTCTTTTCTAATAATAATGATTCTATCATTCTATGATTCTATGATTCAACTTGAAACTGGATATACAAATATCTCAGAGTTGCAGAAAATACTGTTTACCATCTGTAGCTGGCCAGTTTTCTTTGCCTTTTTTGCTTTGGAAGCAGTCTGAATGGTTTGGATGCTCCATGTATTTGATTCCTGGGCTGGCTGACTGCAACGTGTAACTAGGGAAAGAAACTGTGTCTTCCCGTGAAACCCCCCTCTGACCCAAATGCAATAGCCAGCTGAGACCAGCTGAGTCTCAGAGGCCACCAATCACTGTATGGCTCCAATCCCTGCACTGGCTTCCCATTAAAATCTCTGCACTGTGCCATCGGCTTCCCAATGAGCCGATGGCACAGTGTCCCATCAGCTCATTGGATCCTGTCATGGGACTGACCTTTACAGCCTGCGAGCTCAACTCTCTTGCCATGAACACACATGCTGTAGCTTCTCCTTTTCACTGGAACCATCAGCTGACGGGTGGTGGCCACAAACCTGCAGCGCCAAAGACAAGACTCAGTGGAATACTAGGTAAGATTTTGGAAAATAATGTCTGAAGAAAATGGAAGTGGCCAGAGGAGTTCAGTTCTTTCAGAAATGATATGCTTTCCACCCTTCTAAAGACATGTGGCTTAAAAATTAAAAACTGTAGAAAAACTGTAGCTGCCTGTTAAAAAAAATAGAGAGAAAGATAAATTGTTATTGAATACCATCTGAGAGGTACAAATATGCAGAAATAAGAATGGTAATAGAGCTTATGCAGTCAGTAGTGCAGGTGTATATTATATCCTCTTACATAACTGCTATTGTCTTTCGCTATTGGTCGTCCCTGGTTCTGAATGTGAGGTTCAAATGAACCCAAACCTCAGACCAATAGCTGAAGTAGAACTTCAAAAAGTGAGGTAAAATATAAAACTGAAGTAAAACCAAATGCTGAAAGTAAAATTGAAATAAAAATAAAACTGAAGTTGTATTTATTTCCCATAAAACTAGTAACTCTAAGACAATGTGCATATACTTGCCCCTTCGTTATATAGGTGTACACTGTCTGAAGCAATGATGCACCAAACACTGACTGCGGTCTACACCTGCTACCACAACCCGAATAACACACAGGATATTTAATTCTGAGGTTAAAACCAATCATTCACCAAAATTCACTTAAAACAGGAATCAAGTTAGATCAAAAGATATGAGTTTTAAATTTATTCCAACTTTTATGCTTTATTTATGAAACATTCAAGCAGGAAAATCGTTTGTGGTTTCAGGTTTCCATTAAAATACTCACCATATAACCATTTTTGCTTATTAAAAAAACCCACACACTTTAATCTGACCATCTCTAAAAGATATAGGTGGGCTGTTCTTAATTTCCAGACCACATCTAATTATTTTAATGAATTGATACTATGAAACAACAACAACAATAACATCCCCAAACCACATCAAGCAGCATAAGAAACTAAAATGTGAGCTTGACTCATTCTACTTATCATTCCTGATCTTACCAGTCATTATATGTATTTCTCCTTAATCCCTCTTTCCTGTAATATCTTAAGGTTTGATTGCAAAATGGGGGCAAAGTCATTTAAAAACATGAGACACCAAATGAATGTCTACAGGTAAAATGTCTTATGGCAATGAAGCGTCCATTTATTTTAAAAGCAGCAAGGTTTAATGGAACATTACTGAAGCTTTTAATCTTTCTGCAGGATATTTCAGGCCTACTCTCCTGGGAGCCTTGTCTGCAGGGATCCTAGAGCTAAACTGCAGTCAAGCTGCCATTCAGAAAGGTTTGAGGTAGTTCCACTTAAACTAAATTGCAGAACCCCCACAGCAAGAAAATACAGTTACAAAAAAAAATCTTTAGATAAAAGCCCTTGTCTTTAATCTCCTTCATTAGAAGATCAGAGGTTTAATTACAATAAATTGCAGCAAGGCCAAACCCAACTTCCACTTCCACTTGGTGACTTCAGGTGGCTTCAGTGCTTCAGTGGGACCAAAATTTTGCCATGAGCAAATTTTGCCTAGTCCATTTCCGGAAAGTTTTTTAACTCATAATTTCCATGTTTCAAAGATTTTCCTCCTAATAAGCTAAATATATGAGCTTGCATCCACCGGCTTAGTAAATTTGGCTACACGACTTTTGAGTCAGAGGTGATTCAATTTCTCAGAAAACAACCCTATGGAAGACTCTGCTCACAGCAGCTTAATTGAACTTGAATGAATGAACCATGATCAAAGACTCCCTCATTAGGTTGCTTACACATAACTTGAGAAGAAGCACCTCTTTTCTCCACTTACAGCTCTTAGCAGACAGCACCTTTATTATAAAAGTAGGCTATGCCTAGGCTGATTTTCTAAACTAGAGTTCCAAAATCCTCCCTGTACACAACTACATGTACTAATAAACCGCTAAAATGGTGCTTGGCACACTTCTTTCTTTCACCACCTAATCATCTCCCACGCATTGCTGAGCGCAGCTGACGAGGCAGAGCTCTGCAGGAGCTCTCCCTGGCGGCTGTCCTGGAGACCCCGTGTCGCTTGCCCCGGGCACCACAAGGCCCTCTGGAAGACCAGCTCCAAATGCGTCGCCTTCAGCTCCCAGTCAGAGGCCTGGAGCTCGTGCCCGCAAACCAGCACTCCACTCCCACTCCAACTCTAACCAGAGAAAATTCCAATCGTACGTGAAAATAGTCCGAAAAATGGGCAATTTTGTTTGCAGTGGGGCCCATCATAAGCTAAGTATCATATTTTTCCTTATAGAGGGTCACTGTGACCCTGCCCCACTTATCGCTATTGCTGAATTGTTTCTAATGCCAGTGTTTCTGTTTCTTTCTCTCAGATAGAAAACGCAGAAACACTTGATTTTCAATAAACAAGAACATGCCCTTAAAGAGTATTGTCGCATAAACGATGACGTTCAGAGTCTGTATTTTTTAAATAAGCAAGTGAAACATCTCCCTTTTAATTATCTGGTATAAGATTTTGCATCAGGATTCATGCTTTATTTTTGAAGTATTACAAAGTGTGGTTCTGTGGGAAATATGTAGTGCTGTAAACCGATTGTATGCCATAAGCTGTCTGTTCTATAAGCAGCTTGGAATAAATGTTCCTTCCCCTGCAATGAAAGTGACTAATTAGCAAGTCGGAGTCAACACATGCCTAAGATATTTATTAAGCTTAATGAACAGTATTTTTTAGAAAGTGTATTTTAATCACTAGGTTCTTCTAATGGCAGTCTGTTATAAAGCCAGTAAATATAATTACACAAATAACTATGATGTGTGTTAATACATGATAACATCCAGAAACGCAATTTTGATTTAAGTAGCATAGTATAATTCAAACACATTTGGAAATTACCTAAACTAAGGAAAGCATGGCATTTTTACAGTTTCATTTTCACTTCAATCTCTCTCATCTCCACTAAAGTCTTCAGTAATTTCAAAATACATTTTATGATTAGAATACTGTAAATCACATGCTCTATGTGATAAAAAGAGTACCTCCAAGTGCCCTTGCAATTCTTTAAATCATATGCTTAACACTTTTGTTTTCTGTTCTAGTGAAGAAAGTCCAAAATAAACTCCTACTTAAAAAATAGTATAGTAAAGTTGTTGTTCAGGATCCCCAACTAATTGAGAAAGCAATGCAGGACCTTTTATGGCCATGAGTATTATGGCCATGGGTGTGTGTGTGTGTATATATATATATATCTATATATATGTATAAAATCATATCCGTGTACACTCATTTCTTTTAAGATATGAGAATATTTGAGCTTTCAAGCAGTAGTGACTAATCAGTTACCCTAAGGTTTTAGGACATTGAAAATACAGGACATTTTCAGCTCCAGCTGAGGTCAGTGGAAAAAGAAAGTTGCATCTTCCAGATAGCCTGTGGTCCAACACTTTCCGCTTCTAAGATGAGTTCAGTCAGGAAAAATGAAGATCCGCACATTTCTTTTAATAAAGCACCTTAAAAAAAAAAAAAAAAAAAAGGAGTGGGGATGGTGGGGACAAGAAAAAGAAAGTCAGAATTTAGGTTCTGGGTGAGCTCTAAGATCCTGAGAAATGCTGAGAATTTTCTGGTTATCGATAGGAAGCAGTTTTACCGCATGCACATGGATCTGAAGGGATGCCGGCAGGTGCAGCCCTGAGGCAGTGAGAGCGCCCATGTTCCCGCTGCCGCTCCCGGGGCTCCCAGTCCGTTTCACGATACCAGGGCTATCTGGCTTGCAAGGCCAAAGTGGCCTCAGCAGTGCCCAGTCTGCTGCATTGCTATTACTAGTAACAGCACTGCAAAACAAATGCATTACTATTACTTGTATTATTTACCAGCTCCTAGTGTGTGAGCAGCCAGGGTCTCTGAAATGAGGAGTTTTCATTCTACTGAAAAATCTTGCTTTTCTTTCTCAATTAGCAGCTTGATGAAAAGTATCTTTATGGAACAGACTGACAGAAATCTAGACTTCAGAATCCCCTCTAGCCTCTGTAGGGGTATGCGTACATGGGTACAAGTCTAGATGACTTTTTCTTTTTTTTTTACAGTTTGAATTGGTTTAGAAACCAATTTAATTTAACCTTTATATATTCCTGCCATTGGCATTCTTACTGTGGATTCATTATTCCAGTTTTCATTTTTGTTTAAAAGCTAAAGAAAAATCACTAAAGAAAAAAGGTATTTTTCATCCAAAAGATTTTTTTCCACACTAAGAGAATTTAATTAAAGTAGATTCTATGCCAGTTAATTAGTGTTCAAACTGTGCTCAGGCAGCCCGAAAAAGTGTTTGTTCCCTCCTATGAGTATACATTTAAAAGAGTATTATAAATCATTTCATTTAGCTGGTCTTCTACCAGTAATAATTATAAAAACTAGAGCACATTTTTCCAGTAGTTGTTAGTATTCTTAAGGAAAAATGAGACTAATTATCCCCGTTTTACAGGTGGTGAAACCCATTTCCCTCGTTATTTGTTAAAGACCCCCTCTTTATTTGCCCTTCATTATGTCATTCACAGCAGTAGAAAGGGAATCTAAGCCAGCTCCATGCCAGTATTTGTAGCATGCACAGAGTTTTTTATCATTTTGGCCAAGAATAACTAGCTTCCATGCAGTGTTGCAGCAGCCTTGGGGACTGAACTATTTTGCCAGTGTGGCAAATGCTGATGAGGTTTACTAATTAAACCCACATATATGTGTGACCAAGTTCTGCTTGTATAGAAACTCTCCAATGAATAAAGAGATGTAAATCTTCACTAACTGAAGTTTCCTGAGTAAGAAAGAATGGAAAATCTGCTACTTACTTATTGATAAGACTTCACGACATGGGAAAACTGCTTATTTTATTCTTCTGAACACTTCATGTTTTAAGATCTCACTCAAGAAAAGTTCCTAACTTTCAACTTAGTGTCCAAGATAACTGAGCAAATATAAGTGTAGTGGTTAGCTGTTTGCACTCTTACAAAAAGTACAAGCTCTCTTCAATTCAGCACATATATAGATATGCGACTGTTCCAGGAAATGTTATCTTCAAATGGTGTCTGAATCACAAGATAAACAGACTGTTCACCAATTGAACTTTCTGTTTTTTCTAGGTCTTTTGAACAACAAAAATTGCTACCGTGGCCATTGTAACTGCAGCTAATTTGCATGGGTTTTTTTGACTGACAGCTGTAAAAATGTCATAGTTACCTTGAAAGTGCCCGAGCAAAGTGAAAGAGCAAAGGCATGAAAACACGGGCATAATTCAGGGCTGCCCTGTGGTGAAGGTAGCCCCCTTCCAGGTTGCTGGACCCAGTAGGGCAGTTTACAAGACTTGTAGTTAATGGGGCCTAGCAAGGCAGTCAAGTGCTGTCCACCCAAATCTAGAGGCAGGATGGACAGCACCACTGAAACATGGAATATCTCCTCAGTATCTGAGAATCTCACCATGCCTCCCAAGTTGGCTTAATTGCTTTGACCACTGTGCTGATCTCCACCTCACTGATAGTCACAGGATCTTCTTCTTGCACATCTCCAACAAGCACCTCATTCATACCAAAGGTTTCGTTAAGACGTAAGACAGGGGAAAAAAAACTTCTACTTTGTAAATGCATTTTGTACCATCTTTCCCACTGTTAGGCATACCGTGCCGTGGCTAGAGGTGAGATCTTTGGGCAGAGATAGTTCACGATCCTTTTCGTGCACTGTTTTGCACACATAAGACACACTCTACAAAATTCACAACAGTTTTTTTTTAACATGGGAGCTGATAGGATATGCTGTTAACATAGCTGTTTATGAAAAAAGTATCCATTTTTTTTAATGTAATAAGGCTCTAGATTTGAGATGTCACATTTCATTCCTTCAACAGGAGCAGAGTGTTTTACTGTAAAGAGGGAGAAAATTGGCGATAACAGTATAATTACTATCCTAATGTGTTTGAATGCCACAATATGGAAACCCATATCTAATTAGATTATATCTTTTTGTGCATTTCCTTAGCTGTAAATGCTCTAAAACTAGAATCACACACGCACAGACACAGTTTTGGGAACATCTTCATTCTCAGAGACTCCCCAGTTCCTTCCAGCATTGCAAAAGCGCAGGAGTGGGAAAAGTGAGATTTCTTACCTTGTGCTAAGGTCATGCAGTGACAAGGAATTCCTCTTGGGAAAAGGGAGTGGCCTCCATAAACGTACAGCGTGATGCAAAGAATGCACTGGCAAACATGGTTAGAAAAATACACTGTGTGTTTATTTTCTTGCTGTTGTTTCTGCTGCTCTGTGGTGCAAAGGCAGTCTGAAATTTGTAGATTAATGAGAATTTTTCCATCACCATTAGCAAAAATCTCAGAGATATACTGGCAGTTTAAATTCTGCCGTAAAAGTGCAAATTATCTGAATATGTATCCATTTGAAATTTTATTACATTGTATAATAATATTAATATACATGTATTAATTAATTAATTAAAATGTATTTGTTCCTCTTAGGAGTCTGTAGGTTTATGGAAGAGAAATCACAAAAGCATTTCATTTCACTGCTCTCAGTTGCCCCACTGCTTCAGATTTTAACACTTCTTTAGGCAGATCTGAGAAAAACGTCCCTATATCCCCACATGGGACAACATTAGTGGAAGCAAGAGTCTTCCCAGTTCTTAACTCCTAAGTGTCTCTGTGCAAAATTTGTCTGAAATCACTCAGTGGAATCTCAATTTCTAAGACTAGTTCAATTTCTTATTTCAGTTCAGTTTACTATATTCGGTTTATTCCAAGTCAAAAAAAATAGAGTCACTAACACTTTTTATGATATGAGGAAAACAGGAAAATTATGATTAAAAAGGAAAAAAAAAGAGAGGGAGAGAGAAAGCCAGTCTAGGAGTAAGACAACCAAGTGTTGTGTGAGGACTGAGAGGAACAAAATTGGGCTACTACAGAAGACAAAACAAGAGCGGTGATATAGTGAAAGGAGAAGAAAAATGAGTTCTTAAAAAAGAAGACAAAGCAGACAGTTGAAAAAAATACATGAAAAGAGAACAAACTAACAGAAAAGAGGGGAAAACATTTTTTTCTTTTGTTTCTCATGATTCATACTCTATTTTATTGATACCTCCATTCATTTCAGCCAATTAGCCAAATTTCAACTTCCTATATAAAAATTGCTTTTCAGTTTCAGTTAATATAGACCTTTTTTATCCTTACATTGTTTAAATTGCCATCTTTAAATAGAATGTTGGTAAAAAATGCATTATCAACCATGCAAAAAAAAAATTCTGCCTTGAAATTTTTTTCAAAATACTTTGAAATATTCAGCAAAAATATTTAATTTTCTATCTAGTAAAGAAATGAAGAGTTTTACATTTAAATTAGGTCTCAATTTTAGTATACAGGTCTTATCTTTAGTATTCAATACTTAATCCCAGCATTCAGTGCTTCAGTAGATTACTTTCAATGGACCTAAATGTTTTGAGAACATGAGGGATATGGTCAAAAATTGTATTTTAAGCTCCTTTGCATTTGGACATCACTCTCTTCCTCTTTCTTCACTTTTCACACATTCAGTATTTGCAGCTCAAACTTAAATAGAATTAAATATTTCCTTGCTTTCCATCAGTTCTGATTACAGAAATATCGTTTTATCCTGATATTGTTGAATTAAAACTAGAAGATTCAAGAGAACATGTAGGAGTTTTTGGAACATAGGAGCTCCTAGGTCAGTTCCTGTTCATGCCATTTGTGACCCCTCAGGAGAACAAGAGGCCAAATGCCTTTGGGACTGCACCTAAACTTACTTATTAACTGATGGTTTAAAGTCTGTCAATGCTACCAAAGTAGACTAGTTCCTGATAGTTATTTATCCATGTAAATCCTAATCCTGTTCAAATTGTACTGAGCAGTATGTCTTAATAAGATCTTGTGACAATAAGTTCCATTGGCCAATTTTGTACTGTATAAATAATTATTTTCTATCAATCAGACCTATTTTTAAAGCTTTTTTACTATCAATGAACTTTTGTTCTATATGACTGCCTTGCTCTGTACTAATACTACTCTATATTGTATTGTTACATGATTCTAGTGGCTTGTAGCCTCTAAAAGGGATATTTATATAACTATGGACACCTTCATACATAAGTACTTCATCATCATTATTGTATTTTCTGATAAATTTGTAGAAGTGTTAAACATAGAAGTAGTTTTATCTTTATTTATTAAAGGAGAACCAAAACACAAAGTCCACATCTAAACAGCATCAATGCCAAATTCAGCAAACTCACAATCATCCTCTGGCATTGAGGCCATATATCCTGAAAGAGTTTCTGCCCATGTTTTTAAATTGGAGTCCCACAAAAGCTGCCTTTTAGGAATGTTCCTTGGCCTGACTCACTCAGGAGTTGCTTAGGACAGTGCTAGCTAGCACAGACCAGAAATATGACAAGGAAGACTCCAGTAGTTTAAATGATCCAGCTCTAGTGCCCAGGAAGAGTCCCTGGCATTGGCTCAAGTTTGCTAATACAGATTTAGTCAAAGACTAGGTTCTTGTCTTCCTTGTGGACAGAATGGCATTTTATTCAAGACTGCCAACATATACTAGCTAACTTGAGAGAACAAATGAGGATAAGCAGTCTGCATCTGTCATTAGGAAAAATTCCCATTTTCCGTTGTGATAAGGAAAATGAATCCTATAAAAACAACTCAACGGGCAGATGGGTTCAATTGCCAATATGGGTGCCGATGAGGGAAGCAGCTAGAGGCAGAGGAGAAAAAGAAGGGGTTAGACTCATCTTGCTGATTTTAAAGCCTCTCAGTCTTTTAGGAAGCATGCAGCTGTTGAAATGAGAGCAGCTACTTCCTTCAGGAGGAACTAAAGTGCTTTGGCTGGAGCCACTTCAAGTCGCTTTTTTTTTGCTGAGGTTAGCATGGCAGAGTTGAGTTGCCACATTCCTCTGTTTTGCTGGAAAGGGACCTTGGGAAATTACAAATGTCAATAGCCAGAGGATTTGGTGAACTGTCTGTCAGGAAGCAAGATCACCCGATGCCACAAAGTTTTAACTCATGTAATAATTGCAAACTACCTTGCTTTTATTCAGATCTTGACTTAAAGCAGACTCAAGTTAGGAGCATACTTATTCTGTTTTCTTAAAAGCAAAAAACAAAGGCTAACTCAGGGTGAATGAGAAATTGAGCTGAAAGTTGGACCTGGGAGCTAAACATTAAAACATGTCGTGTGTCAACAGTTATATATTCCTCAAATATATGGTTCTAACCATTTTCTGTCTCATAAAAAAGAGTTCTTTTCTTGCCTCTAAGTGTATTTTGTTATGTCATGTGGGACACCCAAGCAACTTTCAGGCTACATTAAAACTGAAGTCACTGTTACTTTATCGTAAGTACCACTCATATCCTTTATCACAAAGGTCAAATGTTATTCTCACTGGTTAACTGCTTATCTTGTATGTAATGGGAAAGATAGGGAGAACCTAGCAACCACAACTAATGGAGAAACCATATATCCAAGACCTGGGGCAGGCACAGCAAAAAAAGGCTTTTCAGAATGGAGTGAATGACTTAAATTGAGTGAATTGCATGGAGTTATAAAGAGATTTCCATGCAAGGAGAAATAGTCTGCTAGGGAAAGTGGTCTGGGTTAATTTTATTAAGATATTTTAATCTAGTTAACGCTATTTGGTTTTAATCTAAACATATTTTTCCCATTGCAGGAAAGATCAGGTAGGCATGCCCATAATAAAGCTCAACGGGTTGCATCACCCACTAGGCCATGCTTTCCAACACAGAAAGACCTCTAAGTCTAACCTCAGTATTTCACCTACTCTAGAGTTTTAAAACATTTTGGTTAAAATAGTAACCACATTCCAATAGGATCTCTATATATGCTAATTCAAGTTAATTTAGAGAGTACATTGAGAACCCCATCACAGAGCAATATTTAGCTGCTGAAGTTCAGCCAAACAAGACCTGATCACAGGACTATTCTAGTTAGAAAATTAACTCAGGAAATATTTGATCAATATCTGACTACTGGCTAGTACTCAGTAGTAGCTGACTACTGACTTCACTCATTTTTGCATCACAACTGTAAGCAAGAAGGACTAGAAGAGCAAAAAGTTGATCCAAATATTAATTCTCTCAAACTCATGTAAGGATGTCCCAACTTCTATGAAATGTAGTGCACTGAGAACATGGCAAGTTAAACCAAGATTTTCTGCACAAGAATGAATTAACTACAGCTCAAATGAAAATTAGAACAGATATTTTTCTTTTGTAGAGGGTAAGGACCATTAAGAGAGCTAGGAATTTAAACTAAAAGCCATGAGTTTCTAAAAGTTTTGCCATAGATTTCACTGGCTTGCAGATGCAGCCATATGAATTTCCATTCTGCAATCTGGTCTTACTTTGAAATAATATTTTAACAGAGAGAACCAGTGACCTGCCTAGAGCACACTGACAATTAAAATAAATAAAATAATAAGACAAAAAAGAATCTCCTGCTCTGGTGGCCAACAGACACCACATAGTAATGTAAATCACAAAGGATTAAAATATGATCCAATTACTTTTTCGTATGATCAATTCATTCAGGATATGTTTTATTTGGACTTTTATTACTATTAAGACTATACCCAGTGTTGCACAACTGGGACTTGGTAATATGCTATACTGCCATCTGGTTTTGTTTATCATGGATTTTAACTATTAAACATTTATTAAAGATGTTATTGATTAATCCACTCCTCAATAATTGTAGTTATTATTTATTAATCATAATACATTTACATAATGACTTAGGGCCTCCTTGTATCCTTACTCACAGAGCAGTAATTTATTCCATGATCTATCCCAACAGAGCAAACCACAAATCTGGCTAACATTCATGACAAATTTGGAAAGCAGAACTGGTTTTCCTGTGGCATTTGCACAATGTGTTTTAAGTGCAATGGTCATGTGTATGCACATTTGCTTCTGTGTGTTTACCTGTCTGAAAAATTGTGTGATATTCTGCTTATTTTCAGTTGAGAGATGTCGGTATTGCTAATTTCACTGGGCTAATAATTTAGCAGAAAGAACAGGTCAAGATCTTTCACTGCTAAAAAATTGATCTTTGTTATTAATCCAAATTTTAAAAGGCAGGTAATGTTCTATTCTTTAAGATATATTATCTTGTATCTTGTTCAATATCTATTGTTATCTTTGGTTAATCTGTGATGCAGAATACGTTTCACAGCATTTTTTCAGATAGAAGGCCAGAATTTTGTACAATTTGGAGATATGAGCACCTGAGGGCCCACTTGTTTAAATTATTCCAAACTGAAGAGCACAACCTGACATAAGGTACATATTAATTAATTTTAAGGAAATTATCAGTGGACCAGTCAATAAGAAAATCAGATATGTCACTCTAAAACTGCATCAGACAGTTTCGCTTAATATAATCAGAAGCTGAAAAATCTTCAAGGATGCTGCTTTTTTTCACAGCGTACACACACTAGTGAAAGTAAAGGTAACAACGTATGCATTTAGGAGGAAGAGAGCTTGACATTGGGTGAGTAATCAAGGGAGAGCTTATTAAAAGGAAACAGCATGTAACACAATTAAGAGTCCTTGAGAAACAAGACATAAGGTCTCTGCTTGCCATTTGCGAACGAGGAAGACATGCTGCCTTTCTAATGAGACTGATCCAGACAAGAGATAAAATAACCCATTTTCTTACCTCAGGCTGGGAGAACTGTAAAGGCCAGAACATTTCAACATGTTTATGATATATTGGAAATGGGTTGTCGTATATAGATGAGATCTTTATATCTGGGGTATCAGAAAAAGGGCAAAAATAATTCTCTCACTTTGCTGTCAACAAGGGAAATGATGCTAAGAGACTTTTTTTTTAACAGATTTTGCTGCTTCAAGTATTAGCTCAGCAATTCCCATACCAAGAAAACTTACAAAATCCACCAAGAAAACATTTTACAAGGAATATATTCAAATGGACTACAGTCATTTAATTTGTGCATAAAATTAACATTTGATAAAGTATTTTTCATTAATCTTCTGTAAGCAACACAGGAAGGGTTAGCCTATAACTCTGGGTTTTTCACTATCCCCTGCACTAGCATATGAATGAATCCTAATTACAAGACTATTTCAGTATATAAGACTGGGTTGAAGAGCAGACAAAGACAGCTGTCATAAAAATACCTGGGGTATAGCTAAAGACTGGAAATTTAGGAAGGGCTGTAAACACCTAATCGAGCTTTGAGAGGGGCTTTGGTACTCTGTGGGCAGTGGAGTAGGCGGAATTTAGACTATAATTAAAAGAACTGTGATCACTTATTAGGTAGATCACTTTCTTAGGTAGAAAGGATTTTAGCCGAAATATCCTGGAATTACAATAAGTAGAGCTGAGAATAATAATTTGTCCTTTAAAAAGTCCTTTCATTAAGAAGGAAAAATTAGTTTTACCTTTTTTTTCATACTCATCTGGTCATTATTCAAAACACATTAAGAAAAGACACTTCGCTTTCCTGTTGTGATTAACACTGATGGCAAAAGCAAAATAAATACAGCCCTCAAGGGGTTTATGCCCACTTTTAATATGCTTTAATTCTTTTTCATAAGCACAAGAAAACTTACCTCAACAGAGCAGGATACTACAGCACTCAAATGCAATCACTTTGTGGCAGCAGATTAAAAAAGTATGATGTAGTTATACTGTGAAGTACTATAGCAAAATGGAATAAAAATAATCTCTCTTTGATTCTCAGTCAATTCTGGTTCACTTATTCTGCATGAATTCTGCATTTATTCTGATATGATTTTTTTTAAGAATTTTATTTTGGTTATTAAGCCACTTAACCATCTAAATACCATCTGATATATATGGAAAATCAAAGCAGATTTTTGACTGGAAAAATCTACAGTAACATTATGTACAGCTTTGAAATAATGCTGCTTTTCAAGCTTTATTTAAGGATCCTTCTCTTTGAATCTCTATTTTCATTTCTACCAACCAGCAGAAGTATTCAGTTTCAGGACAGCTAATAAGATATTCAACTTTGAAATTCTACCATAGGCTCCCCAATGCTACTTCATACTTCAGTGAAAGTTTCGTAAGTGCAGAGCACCTCTATGAGCAAAATTTATGCAGTCTCATCCTCCCTATAATTCTGCAGGTTTGGCCAATGCACTGTGACTTTCAGTCAAGCATGCTGGGTAGTATTATTGGCACTACACATGGGTTTCACTAAATCACTTTTTACTTAGGTAAAGCACATCAGAATTGAACTGATCACGG
Organism: Crypturellus tataupa; assembly: GCA_034781795.1. NCBI lineage: Eukaryota > Metazoa > Chordata > Aves > Tinamiformes > Tinamidae > Crypturellus > Crypturellus tataupa. Next base: position 1,816,822 of record JAWLRI010000923.1, on the reverse strand, counting down.
TTCATTGGACTTTTAGGTAACCACAAGGGATGAAGCTGTTTCTTTAGGCTTAATGCTCTGAATATTTCAATTTGACAATCTGTACAAAAAGAGCCTTCCAGTACTGAGGATAAGACTGCAGGATTTGGCAGTTCCTGTCTTACATTCTGATCATCCACAGAGTCCCGATATGATTTTGGGGGAGACTCTTTTAACCAGGTTTATCTTATTTAACCTCTGGTGTTCCAGACTTAGATATCCAAACACAGTAACCAGTAATCAGTATCCAATCAGAAATCAGTTTCTTCTATACCTTGCAAAGAGCACAGTAGCATGATAGCAACCCCGGGGAGACATTTATTCCATGCTAAAAGAGCTTTCTGAGAGGTGGCTTATGGTAGTACTAACAGACTGCAAATGGAGCTTAGATCTTAGGCTTTCCCTGAGCTTTGGAAAGCTTTTTTAGAGTAAAATGGACTATGTTTTTAGCCATTTTTTCTTGATCTGTCAGGTGTAGATAAAAAGAATAAAGCAATATAAGGCTCACATTTGCAAAAAGAAATCTAGTTTCTAGATAACCACCTAGTGGACTTCTCATCTCTGAATTAGATGCTTCAGCTAATTAGAACAGGGACAATGAGTTGGTTCATACAGAAATCTCACACTAGAGCCCACACTTGCCAGCATGCAGCTCAGTGATGTCTCAGCCCGGGGAAGTTACCAAGAACCAGAGCAGAGACTAAGCCAGACCATTAGGACACTGAGCTTCTAGAGACGGTCTAGCAGAGAGCCATGAAGATGATTAAGGGACTGGAGCATTTGTCATATGAGGAAAGACTAAGTGAACTGGGCCTGTTTAGTCTGGAGAAAAGAAGCCAAGAGGAGATTTGATTAACATGTTCAAGTACCTTATGGGAGAATGTAGGGAGGATGGGGCCAGGCTCTTCTTGGTGGTCGGTGACAGGACAGGTAATGGGTAAAAGTTGAAACACAGGAAGTCCCACCTCCACACGAGGAAGAACTTGACTGTGAGGGTGACAGAGCCCTGGTACAGGCTGCCCAGAGAGGCTGTGGAGTCTCTATTCAAAACCGGCCTGGATGCGACCCAGTGCCATGTACTCTGGGTGTCCCTGCTGGAGCAGGGGGGTTGGACTAGATGATCTCTAGAGGCGTCTTCCAACCTCAACCATTCTGTGATTCTGTGATTTAAAATTGTTTCAAGATTTAGCAGCTGGAGAGAGATGGTTTTCTCCTTTTGAGCTTCTCAATTATGAAGTCCACCATGAGGTAGAGAAACTTCATTCAACTCTTCCATACCAGCACACTTCCTCACCTTTTATGTTTTGCTCTTCTTTTTCTTCCTTCCTACTGATTAAAGCCATTAGGAGGTGGGATGCTTTTTTCAAAATCATCCCCTTTTTTTCTGACTCATTTGGAAAATGGACAGGAACAAAGGTGTTTAATTCCCATTAAAATGCCCGAATCTTTCAGACTATTAAGAGCTCTAGAACTGGACTTGTAAAGCACATGCACGCACACACACACACAAAGTGTGTGTGGAAACCTCTACAATGCCTCAGATACAACTAACTCAGAATGAAAATTTAGTTTCTGTGCTCATCTGCCCAAGAAAAACATAGAGAGGAGGACTTGGTGGACAAAAACCTATGCAGGGCAAGAAGTTTGCAGGCTAAGCAGCCAAGGGAGAGAATTTGAAATTCTCAGGGACACTTAAATATTTAGCTTAAGAGTATGCTTTTAAAGGACCAAGCCTGAGAGCTGGTAGCAGCATGGCCACAGTGGCACAGATCGCAGGGTGGACGAGCTCCTGACAGATGCTGATATTCTCCACAGTCCTGGACTGCTGTCTCTGCCAGCAGTATGAAACTTTTCTAGTTTTTAAAGGCAACTTGTGTGTGTTGTGTTGAGCTCCAGCTATGCCAATGATAACAACACAGAATGCAATTTGAGCACTAAAACCATTCAGGGCCTGGCTTTTCATGCTTTCACTCTCTACCTCACAAAAGTAGACAGCAGCACTTCTTTTAATGCATGTAAAAATATAAATAACTTAGAGATTAAGAGGTGCACAGTAATTAGAGTAAAAGCATACCAATAATAATGCTCAAAAATCTATCTTTCGTTGCAACATTTTCCTACAGAACATTTCTTGACTATTAACTCAAAAAAGACTTTGTCTTGTTCCTAAGCACATTTGTCAAAAGTTAAATGAAAGCTGTCAAAACTATAAATTGCAGAAGGAGCACTGACTCTGACAAGATTTCAAGATTTTTTTTTCATATACTTCTGTTACTTGCTATGAATATTTATTTTCATCATAACCGTTCTTTTTCACTGAAGTGTTTTTATAATGATGCTTAGGGAGCATGTCCTGACATGTCATGACCAATTAATTTGTACAGAAGAAGGGTAAAAAATAATACTACAGTGAGCTTCATGCTTGTTGCTAGAATTCTAAACTATGGTACTACACGCTAAACTATTACGCTCTGTTATATGAGATATTGTTGAGACTGGGTAATTAAAGCCTGTATTGTAATGCATACACACAAGGGGGCAGAATAAAGACCACTTTTATCTTTGACATTTTCTGGCCTTGAGTGTTTAATGCAGCAATATGGTTGAATGAACAATGAACATAAGGTTTTTTGCATTTAATACACTATTTATAATTCTAGGCAGTAGCAGCGGCATCCTAAATCTCCTATTGCCAGTTGTCATGTTAAGCTGAGCCAGAATGATGTGTAGCAGAAAGGTGCTGTTGCAGTAAGGACAATAAGTTGCCCTTTGCCCCTAACTTGGTACCCCGCAGCCAACAGTGAAGCTCATCTCTGTGCAATACTCCAGCTAGAATGGACTCACCACAGTAAAGACTGAAGGAGTTTTCCTAAAGCAATGACATCTATTTTCCAGGGATGTAATAAGATGATTTTAGTATCATCAGGCTTTTTTAGATACATTGGTACACTGGTTGTGTAAGCTGGGTGTAATTCTAAGCTTTTGCTAATGTAAAGTGAATTTTTGTGAAATGGTGTTTCCCCTTATGCACACATGCTTGTCCTAGGCATCTGGTCAATTAATTAGTCGGCACAAGTGGTATTTTGCCTAATATGAAAGCACATCTCTACTGTGTTCTGTCACATTACATCAGGTGTTGTATGTGAGAATTGGCAGTGATTCCCACATTCTACAAACATTTGTCATTTTTCAATCTGCTTTAAAAAATGTGAAAAATTTTATATTACAGAAATATTTTTTAAAGAGCTTTATTATGTTTTATGTATCTGTTTGTGTGGCTGTACTAAATTTAGGCAAAATTTGAAACACTAGTAGGGAAGCCTGGTAAAATTAATGGCAGTTTATGCTGTGTCTTTGTATCAGATCCTATGTGATTTATTCCAATTGGAAATTGCTAGATTTACAGAAGGAGTGGTCTTCAATTTCTCTGTTGAGATGCTGCTTAAAAGAGTGGTTTTTTCTATTACAAGGTATGAAAGAAGTTACATCAGTGTAAATGTTTCTCGCACTGTTCAGACCTCATAACAAATACTGCTGGTTCTCCATTGAGAGGGTAAGCAAAACAGAATAAGGTCTCCATGGGGCACAATTCAGAACAATAAGGATGTCTGACTCGATAAACGGTTGGTTGATTTAATGAAAGGATGCATGGCATCAGAATGACAAACTAATTTTGCTGAGGTGAAAAGTCATGCTTTATTTCTGTCCCCTATTTTAAACACACCACATGTTTACACGCAAATATTTTGTCCTTTGAAACTTTACAAAATGTCATAGTGTATTGCACATAGGGAGCACATAAGAAATTTCAGGATTACAAACCAACAGAAGGTCTGTATTACCTGTACATTATTATGAAAATTACAGTTGCTTGTAACATTTTATTGTCATGAATTTTAATGGAAAACAAATACCTTAGGAAAACTTCTCAGCCCAAAGTCTGTTGCTTCTTTCTGACAAGATTTGCCAGACAATTTTGCATAGAGAGATGAAAGATTATTGAGCTTCCATATGCTTAAATCAAAAAATGAATCTTCAAGCAAAGGATCTTTATTTAAAACCATGAAAATACGCATATTATTTTTTCATAAATGAAAGCTATGTTTCAAGCATAAAATGATGTTTGACTTGCTTCTTTCCCTTATATTTCTGCTTAGTTGTCTGTGTGTGAATATAAACATGTGTTCTTATGGATTTGGGGCTTTTCTTTAAACACAGAAATTTTACAGATCATATTCTTATATCCTAAATGGACCATGTGTTGAAAAATTGAGCTCAGAGATATTGCCATGAGACATGCTGTGTTATAAAGTTCAATAGACAACATTGCTATTTATCCTAAACCTGCAGACTACTGTTAGAAACACAACAAAGCAAAGTCAATAGCACTTGCAAAAGCAGCAGAAATGGAAACAAATGAAAATAAAAGAAAAAAAAAAAAAAAAAAAAGAGAGAAGAAAGAGAAGCCTAGGCTGCATTTTTCAGCACATGGAAAGTGACACAGCCATTTATAGCCAGCATTCCTATCCTGACTTCTACCAGGCTTTAAATCCAATAATTTTGGTGCCTAACCGAAACAGCTCTAAGCTCTAACAAGCATGAATATAAGCCTTAGAAACAAAGTGCCCTGCTAGTTCTTTTCAGCATGACTTGATCAGATGATTTTTTTCAGGCCTTTCCAAAACCGCTGGTTAATAATCATGCTCCCTACAGCATGAAACCACTCACCTTGCTGCCCTCAGGTTTGCTCTCGGGAAGGAACTGACTCCTTGTGTAACCAGTTCCAGTGTCATTTATGGAATACAGTTAAAAAAAGAGATGGAAAATGGCTCTATTTCAAGCCCTCATGTAGACTTCTGAATGCACCTAGGGCTTGCCAAGTATTCTCCTTCCTTCTTCACTGCAGTAGTGCCCCAGCACTCTGTTCCACGGGGCCACAAGGACACAGCAATGGTGAAAACAGAAAAGCCTTATCAGCTCCTCTGTGTTCTCTATAATAATTTCTCCATAAAATAAAGTAGGCAAATTTATTTCAAGTGCTCACTGTAGTTGTATGATTTCATTGATGATTAACGCTATTTCAGACTGATTATATTTTGTCTTTAATGCATGATCAGTTTATATTTAGGCAGTCAGTAGGGAGGAAACTCAACCTTTTTGCAAAGTCATTTATTTACATTTATTGAAAAAGCAAACACTGGCAGTGCCCAGCCCAGATTCTGGCAGCTCTCTTAAAGGTCAATACAATTATTTTTAAAGCAATCACAATATTTATTGATAGCACCACCGAACTGAGAAGCAAAGCTGTCTCTCTCTCTTGCCGTTCAATACCTCAGACCAAGACCCTTAAACAAGAAGAAAAGAGATAGGCTTTGTGCATGCCGGAAAGATTAGTCAGTTGTCAACATAATTCTTAAACCTTGTCACACACACCAAGAGGTTTCACCAGTAACATCAATTTCTCTACAAAATCAGGGTTTTAAAAACTTTTTTTAATGTAATAATAACCCCTAGGGTATTGCTAGGGACAGCAAGTTTCCAACACAGATTTGAAAGCCCTTTACAAAGAATTACTTTTTTTCTAAATTTTACAGAGGAGAAATTGAACTGTGGGGGAAGGAGGTACTTTCTAGGATCAAGAAGAAGAAAAGCAACTCCACCCTTATAGTTCTCGCCTAATACATTTTCTGCTGGGCTGGCAAACTGAAATGCTATTGCATGTTTCCCAGAAACAACCAGTATCCAGCGTACCAGTGCTGCAAGGGTATGAAGGTATGTGTCTTTCCATAAGCAGAACAAGGAGGAAGGGCCAGATCTTCAATGGGTGCCAAGTGACCCACTGACTTCACTGAGCCTACACTGTCACAACAGTGAATTCGACCTTTCTCTACAACAGCAAAGAAAGAAAAGAAAAGGGAAGAAAATCCTCCCCAAAAATCTACCTTTTCCAAAGATGAATTTCTGCTGAAGAGAAATCACTGAAAGCAGAAAAACATCTTTAGAATAAGTAGCTACCATCAAGTTTAGCTTTGGGGAGACAGCATTTCTTGTAATAGTTTCTAGCAAATAAACATATTCTGGAAATTAACTGCAGGTCTGACCTAAAGGAAGAAAGCGAATGGCAAATATAGTTTTCTCTTGAAAAAAAATTCTCGACAAGAGAAAATTCTTTCGTGTTGGCAAGGTTATGGGTTAGGTGACCTCATAAGTCTTTTCCACCTCTCACATCTGTGCTTTTAGAATTTCCAAGGTAACCAGAACTTCAAATAGGCCTCGGGAGCCAAGAGGAAGCCGGGTATTTTCTTAGTTTCTTTTCTTGGATGGAGAGAGTAAGAGATTTGTTTCCTTGCTACCATTTCCATTTTTGCATCTATTAAAATTTTGTGTATATGCAGAACGGCTTTAGAGTCAGTCTGACAAAATTAAGCCAAAATGAAGATGCAATGTATAGTACCCAGACTTTTAGTACACAGACATGTGAACAGTAGTTCTTTCTGTTTCACTCCCTTTCTTCCTCCTGTTTTGCCTGTAAAATCCAAGCGTGTTTGTGACACTATAGCTACCATAATGGAATAAGAGTATTGAGGTGGGAATGTCATTGTATTGCCATGGCAATAGACAAACAGTGTTTATTACTGGTAGTTTTAGGCTTTCATTCAAGCATTGGACACACTTTTTAGTTCTTTTTTCTTACACAAACATATTTTAGTGATTTTTGGCTAGTTTCACACTGGCTGGCTCAGTGAGGTGCAAATTAAATGGCAGGTCTGTAGGCCAGGAAGGTCTCCTGTTCCACCGAGGAATAAATCACCTAGCGATGACAGGTTGCATTTCCACCGCCACCCCTATGCGGATGGGATGCCAAGGGATGGTACCTTTATATTCAGTCCAGGCTTCCATAAGATCATACACTCACAGTCTCCCCGCTTCTTAGTCACTCAGGCTTATGAAAACTAAAGCAGAAGTGAATTTAGTCCCTTCATTAACTATGCCTGACAGCAGCATTAAAACCAGCACTTTAACTTTTACTAAGTAATACTCAGACTAAGTTTTAATTGACATACCTGCTCACATCAAAATAGATGCTTATTTAATGTACTGCCATCTTTAGTAATTAGTGGTACTTCTGAGTTGCTTATGCTTATATTGATTCTACTTTAATGATTTTCTTAAGTGAAACATATATTATCCAATAATTACAATTGTCAAGACTTATCATAAATATCAGCATAAAAGAAAGAGCCTGAAAAAAAATCCTACTGTAAGGTAGTCAAATTAATTAGCAGACCAAGCAGCCCTTGTGATTCAACTTAGATTCTGCAGTTACTATTCTATTATTTTTTTTCTTTTAGAAATATTCCTTATTTATTTTCAACAAAGACAGAAATATTTATTAACACCTATAAAGTAAATTCTAGCAGTGATACTTTCAGCATCAATTGACCTATGAAAAATATATAACCTAAAGAAGGCATTGAATAGAATAGCCATAAATAGCCCCTGAAAATCCATTCCAATATTTCACAGTCTTAAGAAATCATTTCTAACATCCCATCTGAACCTTCCTTGCTTGGGATTGACCTTGAGTTATCACCATGGGGACAGAACACAGAAAACCCTCTTCTTTGCAGTAGTCTTTACACCATGTATTTTTGTCACCAGCTCACTCTTTGTTTTTCCCTTCAATAGGGCAAATATCCCCAAATGGTTATACAGTCAGTTAATACAAGTAGTCACTCTTAGGTGATTTAATATATCTTCATCATAAGACTCTTCCTCTACTTTTCTATGGACACAATAAGCAAATAATTCACAGTGTTATGGTACAATGCCTGCGTAACACCTGAAAACGTGTCACGTGCTGATATAGCATGCGCTATGGTGCAAATAATTGTGAATTAATGGGGCTAAGTATTGAAACACAATATGCGTAATAGACCTAGAGAAACTTGACATATATCAGTGAGAGATGGGTAACTATAGGACAGTAAAATTGATTCTATTAAACTACAACAGTAGGAAAATCAGTCGATTAAGATCTAGTAAAAAAGACTAATTCAAGTTCTGTGTAAAACAAAACCTGTAGAATGATGTACTCACTGAATGTTATATAAAACCTCAGTAATCTATTATTATACTAATGAGGCTAAGAAGCATGAAACGACCTATCAAAATCAGCAGTCCTAAAATTAAGTGGGATAGTAATCAAAATAAGGAATTGGAAGTGTTTCCAATATGAATGTCTCTGTAACAAAAAGATAGTCATACCTGAAAAACTAGCTTTGTGGTGCTAGAAACTGAAACCCCCCAAAGGCGGCTGAGATTTGCTAAGACCCTGATCATTTTTTCCATAATGAATTCTTTAAATAATGCACATCTGCTAGTCATTCGCTCTTTCTTCATTTTTTTCTTTTTTTTTTTTTTTTTGAAATAAATATCTGCTGACTGAGCTTCATTTTGAAACAAAAATTACAGAGTGAAAATGTTACAAAAGAGCTCTTTCTCTGGTATAAGCCAGTGCTCCATCTCAAAAGCCAAACTACAGCAGCCAAGCTGAAAGCTAAACTGCAAATGAGTGTATGTTCAATTCCAAAAGATCACTTAATAAATCAAAATTTTAAGTAAGTAAAGCATCAATTGGCTTTTGCGATAACACATTCTTCGCTGTTCGGAAAAGTCTTCCTCAAAGAACTAGTGTTTTAGGATCTTTGCAAACTGCAAGAATGCAGCACATTACATACACACACTCAAAAGGAATAAGAGTTGTACTTTATTTGTGAAGAGTTTAAAGACTTTTTCACAGATCTTTCCTTCTTGATCATTCTTGTCCTTCACTATTCAGGGAAGCCTTGTGATGCAGTCACACAGCCCTTGCCTGCTAATGCAGATTAAGTTCTTTCCACTTTCAGTTTTTAAGGACTATCTTTGCACCTTACAGCTCAGAAAATGCTCCCTTCTGAGAATATTTTAGAGTACAGATAGCCCTGTCTTCCAGCTGGTAACTAGCTTCCACTCCACCTTCTGCAGGGTCCCTCTATGGAAAGGGTCAAACAGAGCTAACGTTCTGTTCTGATTTGTCTCCAGGCTAGCAGCTCTCCAACCGAGATAGCTGGACTACAAAGCCATAGGGGCTGGGAGGACCTTGGGGACTTTCTTTTCCCATACATGTTCACAGTGCAGCCTTACAAGGAGGGCTTCAGGCAAATCTGTTAATACTAACAGCATGAAGACGAGTACCGATTTCAGATGAGCGCAGGGGATAACCCGTTCTGCCCCAAGAACTGCCCTGTGAGCACCGCAGTGTGTGTGGGAGCTGTACAAGTCTCCTAGGGAATGAAGGAGGCTCACTGCTCTCTGAGGCAGCGCATCGCACCAGTGTCTCAGATCTAGACCACAACACCTAATAACCGGTGGTCACGCTTAGCTGCAGCAGTTGGATTTCTGTAAAGAGGTAGGTATTAACGAATGAATAAAATAGGACTTGGTGTTTTGAGACAGTGCCAGAACGATGGGTCTTATCTCTGGCCTCAGTACAGCTCCTTGATCCTTCTCCATGCACTGAAGCCAGTTGCGCTGACGGGCTGGCAACTTGTTTGAAGCAAATGCCCTGGGATGCCCAAAAGTCTGAAGCAAAACTCCTCTGACCCTAGGCTATCAGGACTAAGCAAGTCCTTTTCTCTCTCCCTCTTGGAATTTGCACTGCCACAGGCTTGAGAATGAGGCCCATTGCATTTATTAAGACAGAAGAAATTATTTAGCCAGAGAGATCTTGCAGACTTCCTATACACCTAACACTGTTGACAATTTACAAGCCATGCTTGATGGAAAAAGGTTAAAGAGGGAATTGGGGATTGGGAGGATCCTGCAAACAATATTTATTAGTTCTCAGAAGCTCATTTTCATTGGGGCAGGGAAGAGTGAAAAGCCTCTGTAATTACTCACTACAAATGTTTACATTATCTAGGGAATTGCAAATTCTCTTTAATTGCTGATAGCAGTTCAGCTACTGGAGGTGGAGAGGGTAAAACACAGAAAAAGATCAGCTCTCACTTCCTCATCCAAAACAAGGAAACAAGGTGCTGCAAACATGGGGCACTACAAGGACAGCCTAGCAGAAAGCTGAAAGCTTCCAGGCAGAGGGGCATTTACGAGCACATTGTGCTACCAGGTTTACCTGAAAACTCTGAAATAGTACCACAGATTCGTACAGAGCAGTCTGAAATTTCCAAGGTGTAATTTAGGAATTTTTGGCTCACAAGGTAAGTGCACGGGCTTATTAGGCAAAATTTCATGTCTGCAGTGAATTTACTTTCCTTAATCTCATTCTCACACACTAACAGGACACAGTGCTGCTGTTTGCTTTCTAATAGTTGTAGGCGGAGAAAATCTCAACTATGAAGTAACACGGATCTTGAGAGCCTTTGCAAATCACAGTGCACTAAAAAAGTGCAACTCTACTGAAAGGAATTGTTCTGCCTCGGGTTTTGATGTCGAGGCATGCTGAAGGTATTCTGCCCTTGAGAAAGCAAATTACTTTTACACATGACAAAACAATACAGAAGCAGGTTTGACCAGGGTCGTATAGGGAAGATAAGAGTTAATATCAGTCAGCAAAATTTGATTATAATTTTATTATAATATTCATTAACTGTTGTGTTAACCGGAGAACTCACACCTACTTAACTCATGACATCCTGGAAAAGATTTCTGGAAGATAATAAAGACCTGAAATCCCAGAGGGATCCAAAATAATAAACCCAGTCTGCTGGGGCTAAGGGAATTGCTTGAAGCTTCTGAAATGACCTTTAGGTGGTTAGTACATTAGTATTTCAGACTGCTAGATTGATGTACTAATGAAAATGGCGATTACAGCCTTTGGTCAAAATGAGCAAAAGCCAAGTGGTAGGGCGAGTGGTAGGGCCTGGTGGTGAAACACTTGAGCCTTTGCGCCTTTGTTTTGCTTCTGAAACAGCTTAGCTTTCCCTTGGCCTCTAGTCCCTAGCTCGGGTCATCAGGGCAAGTTTGAGAGGAAGTTCCCTTCATTATATATAACATATAGGACACAACAGCCATTGCCAGAGTCCTGGTTTCCTTTTTATGCCTCATCTCACAGATTTCCCCCCGGCAAAGGGAGGCAGAGGGCTCTCTGCCACATTTCAGGTCAAGGAGTATTCAGGCACACACACACACATACACTTTATATACACAGAAAGGGAGGCTGCAAGAGCATGGCAGGTATGGTGGTAGAGGTAGAAACACTATGGGAAAAAGACTGAGACAAAGCAGGAAAAATCAAGATGCCATACTAGGAATACAGGAAAAAAAACAAGAGACTAGTAAGTCTTTTTGTATAGAAAAAACAGGAAACCACACCTAGGATATGTGAGCATATTTTTTTCATAATAATATTGTGTGCCAATAATTTTTTCCACCGGTGGCAACTACTGGCATGTAACTAGGTAGGAAGAGCTTGCAGAAGAAGATAAGTGACAGAAGAGTGCTCCTAAAGGCAGTGCCAGAAAAACTGACAGAAAGTCAGTGTATTCTTGCATTCCAGTCTTGGGTGAAAAGCTTTCAAAAATTAAAATCTCATGTCTTTTCGTGTCTTTCTTTTCCAAAACAGATGTGTTAGAGTCCTAAAAATCCACTAGTTTACAAGTAACACTGCTCAAACAAGGGCGTAAGAAGACAAAATACCATCGTAATTTTTAAGAAAATAGTGATTTTCACAATTATTTGGAAAAATAACATTTAATATATGTAAAAGCTAAAGAATATTACTAAACTGTCATTCAGAATACTAAGGTTCTGTGCCCAAAGTCAGTTACAATTTGCACATTTCATACCTGCCAGAATCCTTGGAATATAGGTCAGCACAAAGCACTTGAATCCATCCAAAACAGGGGTATTTACCCTAGCTAGCCAGGGCGATCCTGACTGGTACATGGCATATATAGGGCCCATTGTCTGCAGTTGGAAAAGACTGGTGAAAAGTATAAATCATTTGGTTTTCCATACCATTTTCCTGTACTCTCCCCAGCAGGCTGCCAAAATTCAATTTAGCATTAAGATTTATGAAATATGTGCTATGAAGTATAGTAACAGATGAAAGCATTTTTGCAAGATGCTGAGGGATGCCAAGATGATCAGCGGCTGGGGCCCACAAGGAGACTACAAGTGACTTTGTTCAGACTAGAGAAACGTGGACTGACCATACTGCTTTCTACCCAAAGGGTCATTATAGAGAGGACAAAGCCAAACTCTCCTCAGAGGGGCACAGTGAACAAATACAAGACAATAAACACAAGCAATAGCAAGAGCAATTCTACACAGATATGAGGGGGGAAAAAATTGTCCCAATTTGCACAGCCAAACTACAATGCAGGTTTCCCAGTGAGGTAGGAAAACATCCCTGAAGACAGGTAAAGGTGACCCGAACAAGGCCCAGGCAGCCTGGAGCGACTTTGAAGCAATGCCTGCTTTGAGCATGGTTTTGGTTTTGGACCAGAAGACATGCAGAGATTCTTCCAGGCCAAATTATCCATGATAACGCTACCACATAGAGATGTGCATAGCCATTTATTTAAAAGCCATAGTTTTAGAGGAAGAAGAATATATTTTGATATAACTAGAACACTGGATTTTGATATAACTAAAATACTGGATTTAAAAGAAACTAAGTAATGTACCATGTTGGTATCTTTTTAGATATTTAAGAAATGAAAGCAATTCAAAAATTCTGAATTTTGAAAGAATCCCATTTCTGCAGAATAATAGTAAGAATAGTAAGAAAAAAAGTTCAAACAGGAATAATCTAGGATTTCTTTGGAACATACAGTACCAGCAGAATTCCCAGCTGTGAGTAGCACTAATCATACATTAGCTCAATTAAACTAATTCATGTGGGACTTTAACACACAATTTGATGAAATAAATGTTAGTATAAGAAATTATGGAGGAATTAGTAAACATGTAATAATTGTAAACCTATCTCTGTGATATTCACATGGATTTGTTAAGGCTACTGTAAAAATAGAGAAACTTTGAAAGAGTTCATAGAATCATAGAATCATAGAATGCCTAAGGTTGGAAGGGACCTCTAGAGGTCATCTAGTCCAAACCCCCTGCACACGCAGGG
>JAWLRI010000923.1:1747221-1803566 GCA_034781795.1 Crypturellus tataupa | reverse complement strand
GCCTTCTTGGCCATGAGGGCACACTGCTGCCTCATGGTCAACCTGTCGTCCACCATGACGCCCAGGTCCTTCTCAGCAGAGTTAGACCTGTAGAACCTGCATATTGTCTAAGATTTGTTTTCAACAACAATTAAAGTCTCAGTAAAAATCAGCAGAAAGTGAGTGTAAACATCAACTGCAAACAGAAGGTTGCCCCTAGGAACTTCCTGAAAAGATGAAATAATGATAACTCTGAGGGACAGAACGTAGTTTAATTATATTGAAAGACAAATTAAGTCAACAGAATCTAGATGTCTGATTACACTGAAGGGGAAATAACTTGGTGTTAGAATAGGAGGTGAAGGGATTCTGTTGCAAATCGTTACCTGGAGTAAATCCTAAACTCTTACAAAGTCAGAAAGTCAACTGTGGCTAGGAAACCAAATTTCAGCACATTTCACTTGGAAACAGCAAGGTCCAGTTCAATCCCCTATCTTTTTCACATTGAATAGTGCTTTGTTCTTCAGATAATCTAACAAGCTAGTTTTAAATAAAATAATCTTCAAAAAAAATTATTTTTCAGAGCCCAGATTTTAAAGTTTAGAAGAAATGAGAAAAAGTGAGCAAATCTGACAGAAACTTCAACTCTTCTGTTCTTATGAATGAAGCTGCCGCTTCTCTATCACTGGGGCTTGGGAATGCAATGTATATAACAAACTGTATTATTCAGAAGTCGTTAACACATCTCTTTCACATAGAGATACAAATACAGGTGTCTCCATCTTTGATAAATGTCCTATTGATTCTTAATAAATTAAATCAGAACATAGTGTCATAAAGAGGTGCATCAAGGATCGGAAAGATGCATTACTATGAAAAAGCCCTCATTTATGTTGTCAATGTGATTATGCTTAATTTACAGAACTCACCCTTGGAGAGTGGTTTTAGTCATTTATTTCAGAGTGTATTTATTAAATGATCCATCAGGATAATAGTGTAGGTTAATACTGAGGATATCAGCCTGAGTATTCAAACTGAAGTCCGTTGTCTCTTGCGCTCTTTCTCCTCTGTGGCAGTAATAAACTACATGTTTGTCATTTTTAAAGGTTTCACACATAACTGTTATGATAATCTTCTGAACCTGACCGCAGGTTCCATGATTCTTGTATAACTTCTAAGCTACAGCATGCATTTTAGAAAGACCAAGATTTTCAAAATGTAGGTAATGAAGAATTTATCATATTTTTAAGGTATCCCAGTGGTCAATTATCTTCACTGTTTAAAAAAAAAATACAGTAAGGTGCTGAATTTTGCCCTTTGGAGTAAATCACTCAGTTGCTGTGGACTTCTTTTTCCACCTGTTGTACTCTGTTCATTTAGCCTAGACTGAAGCAACAAGCCTGCTGGCAAAATCCATCCTGAACAATTCTTCCATACGGCCCATGACAACTTTTCTCCAAAGAAGGAGCCCTTCTTCTCATGTAGGACTAGCTCAAAGCAAGCTGCTGCCTCATTCAAAGCAAAGGATGCCCACCAACACACATCTCTTCTGGGAAAGGTAACCTTGCCACCTCTTTGCAGTGCCAATAGCAATGTGGATAATAGTAGCTGCTACAAAACATGTAGAAATGTCCCAAAAATGAAAAAAAAAAAATTACTGCCGTCTTGCAAGCAGAGTATATTATTATTCTCATAATTTGTGGCAATTGATATTCCTACTTGGTGATTTTTATGCCAATGTCTGTTTAGGAAAAAAAACTGACATGGCTTCCACAGGTAGGAATCCTCCCACTCTTAGCACAATGCTCTCGTTGATTTACTTTTCTATTTAGAACTTCTTCCCTTTATTACCCAGGTAAATGTCAAACAGCAGGCTTGGTCTGCATATAGCCGATAATGCGTGTTGACTGTGCTTCTAACAAATTAATGGTTAGACACCATTTTCTGAATATTCTTTTTCTCAAAGGGATTGAATTCCTTCTGCCGATTGCAGCAGCCTTTCTCTTCAACCATCTATTCTATGATAATTTACTGAACATAGCAACCTGAAATGAATTAAACTGATGCTGAAAGAATTCTGACAACCCAACCAAGTAAAAAATATTCAGGAGGGTACCTGAGATACAAAATATTTTAAATATTAATAAAGTAAGACCTTGACATGGTGGTTGCCAAATAGAGAAAAAAAAAAAAAAAAAAAAAAAAAAGATGCTGTGGGGATAAAGCTTAACAAGTGATAATTAACTTAGGGAATTATATCACAGATAGAATTTTGTATTTTGGTTTTTGTTTTGTAGTAGATGTGAAGTGGGGAGAAAGGTAAGGTGTAAAATCTTCTTAATGAGCTTTTTAACACATGAAGTCCCCAAAGCAAGAACTAGATCAACAAGGGCAAGCCTCACTGAGTAAAATCTCCCAGACACCTTGTTGTCTCCTAAATTGAGAAGACAGGTTGTCTGTTCCAGAAAGAACAGGGAGCTGTGAGCTGAAAAAAAAAGGGGAGAGGTACTCAAGTATGAGCGCAGCCACCAGGTTCCAGTCTCACCACCTGAATATCTTTGCTGTATCCCCTGGGTTTGCACAGTGTGCCCTAATTCAGAGCCTGTTCAAATGTTTCACTTAATACTTCTTTTATTTTTCCCAATTTTCAGGATTTCATATAATAGTTCCTAAGAGCATGAGAAGTATTTACTTAAGGGGACAATTTTTCAGGCGCTTTGCGATACAGATAAAAGTTTAAAAGGATCTTCTGAAGAACATCTCCACTAACAAACTTGATGCTTTTTAGTGTCTTAAGACTCATAGATATCTTCAAAATTCTAGACCATATGCTTATTAATGTTACAACACAACACATGTTTGAGGAACTGCACTTTAAATGGACTAAACTTTTGTAGGGGCAACAGAGCTAGGGAGCTGGACATTTATACTGAAATGATAATGAACCTGATACATCTTTTAGACCTGCTAGTCTAATTTTGATTTGTTCTGCATGCTCAATAACCTTTAAAAATATGAGAAGTTTGGAAAATAAAGACATATACTCACCATAATAGTCTTAACCCCATAAGTCTACCACACCATAAGCAGGACATCTGCGCTCCAGAGCAATTACAAGGGGAAATGCTTCCTGGGCATAAATAAGGATAAATCCTCTTCAGAAAACGAGCCTAAATCTCACAAGTTCCTGCCTGTTCCCTGTGGGTCAGCTGTGCCCTAGTATGAGGAAAGTCCAAGGTAGACCAAATGAAAAAGAAATTGTTAGGGAACTAGACCCATTATTTTCTTGGACCCTGATTCACTCCCAAGTGAAGCAAATGGAACAGAACCATGACAGAAAAAAATAACTTTCTCTGAAACTGGTTGTACCCACTGTTGTTTACAAAAGCAGACATTCCAAGGCAAGCGTCTAAACATTGAGTACGCTTTTTTAATCACATTTTAAAAAAACAATTTATGATTTAGATTTCTAGTTCTAATGCTCAAGAACATTCATTATAAAAAGAAATATAGCTCAGCAGGATTCTCACGCAATATGTTGATTGCATTTCTATGGTATTTATTTCAGACCAAGAGAAATGTCTCTGGCATAATGCCAGTATCTTTCACCACTGTCAACTGTCAGCACAGAGTCTGCATAACTGCAGAGGTTAAAAAGGCTAAATTTGGGGTACATTTACCAGGTTCTTTAATTACTGAGGAGAAGACAGTTGGTCACTAGAGGCTAATAACATTCTTACTATTAAAGGTCTTTTTATATTCTAGGGTGAGAGTGAATTTAATTTTATGTAAATAATTCTCTCTATATAGTACTAGAATTTTATATATACCAAATTTTGCATTACTGTTAATTAAAACAAGTAATTACAATACCAATACCAGATAACTATGCAATGATGATAAATTACAAATTTTTGCTAATTACATATTTCTTGTAGCAATAGAAGTATTCATGTTAGAAGCATTCACTTACAATTCATGTAGTAGTTAAAACTAACAAGAATATGAAATAAAAAGCATATAAAATCCAAATCTATTACTGCATTAAGATTTCTGACTACAGCCCTGTTCTCTATTCTGTTGATAATCTGGTAATGGAATTGGTTTGTGCGTGGTTAAATTGTTGTTGCTGTTCATCATCTCCTCTGTATTTTTGAGGGAACCTTTCTTGATGTGAAGAGATTTGTATAGTTTTATTGGGAAAATTAATTTAAATATTTGTAAATTTGCAAATTGCAAGGAAAGTGTCCCTCAGCAATATTTTTGCTCTCTAATATTCATGAAATATTACAGTCAGCTTGAGCAAGAATTAAGAGCTATTCCAGATTTCTAAATGTCACCCGATAAGTTAAAAGTATGGCAGGCTGCTGTGAATTTGATTTTCGAAAATGCTGAACTCCAAGACTTAGCAGTTCAAGGTAGCAACAGTAAAGGTGCTTTAGCTCTTCTGAAATATCAGTGTTATGCAGACGTGTATTTTTTTAAAAAAACTTCTACAAATATCTCATAAAAGCTCAAAAATAAAAACAAATATGACAAATTGAATTAATAGCAGCAGAAAGGTATATAGCATCAAACAAAACCACGTTTTTTCGTCAGGATTTCAGCTACCAGTGTTGCTGACAGCTTCCATGTTCTAAATAAAACAAGTGAATGTACACACACGCATCTGTGTAATAACGTGCAATAACAGATATGTAATAATTCTGCATATGCTCACACACACAAGGTGAATCTCACTGTCTTTGTCTGAGCAGCTGCGTGGCTCCAAGCATTTTCTCTTTTACAGCCTCATAGACCCTTCCCCTTTCTTCATTCTTCACCTTTCCTCTATGGTGAAGGACACAAGGACATGCATATTGCTGACAGGGAAAACTTTAGTTAATGAAAATAAGCTGAACTAAAGATTCTAGAAGAAGGCTACCTCAACACAAAAATGATATGTATTTGCTTTCTGTGCATTTTAGCGCCAAACGGATGAAACCCTGGTGCCAGCAACTGGAGTGTAGATAAGGAATAGATCAAGAGCTTTTCGTGTGGAAAGATTGCATTAGCCTAGGGGACAACAGTCTCCAGATACTGCTGAGCCACAGAGTAAAGCGGAAATATAATTTAAACAAGCGAGAGTGGGTATATATTACCCACTGACCTACTGCCATGGTTCTCATTTCTTAACCTTTAAAGAGAAAGAGTTATTTGTTGGAGGACGAAAGAACGGGTTTGGTGCAGAGAATGTGATACTATATCTCTAAAACAGTAAAATATGGCTCAAGTTTATAGAACATTCTTCACACAAAGAGTTATACATTCCTACATGCATAAATTCTTCCCTATTAACTTTCTTTTCCTCCCTGAAAATAATAAGAAATGAAAACAAAATCCACATTTTTTTCTATGAAAGTGTTTTTAAATAAATGTTTCACACAAGAGAGACAATCTTCGCAATTTTCTAAGACATATTAATGACTGCAGATGCCCTTTATTCAGCACAATCTTTCAGCAGCATTTAGGGGGTTCTGCTTTTCATTTTAACACTTAGAGTTCATCCTGTTACCAAGCTGATTAGAAGGGACACATTCGTTTTTTCATCACAGTCCCACATTTCTACCCGGCAAAGTCCATCACAGACTAGTGACACATGCGGAGACGTAAGTTAACCCCTACAAATTTTCCCATGGATTTTTATAAATATACATATGAAGATGTGAAATTATATATTATAAGTATGCTCTCCACAGCCTGGGCAGAGATGCATATGTTCAAGATCCATCTGCTAAGCTCAGGGTCAGAATAGACCAAAGGCTTTAAACAACTCTGGGAAAAAATAGTGACATTATTTTACTGGCACTTTGAAGATATTCTGTTATAAATATTTCCACATCCATAACAGTACAGAGGGAGAAAATGGGTGAATATGACTTAGTATTTGCTTATTGGTTATATTCAATTTTAATAATTCTATTACTAGCTCATTTTTAGTTTCTTTTTAAGGAATTAGCAGTTACAAAATATAACAAAATGATAAAGGCCACTAACTTAGAAACCTTGTCTATTTGCATGAGGAAGGATTGGGCACCAGCAAGATTTTTTTAGTAAATATTTAAAGCATCAGCAATGTATCCCCTTAAAACAAGAACTTGTGTTAGTGGTCATCATTTATCTTCTCTAATATATATATTTTTTTGTTTTTACTCCATACTATCCTGTAATGAACCCTTTGAGATGATCTCCTTTCAGCACCATCTGCTTCCGAAAAAAACACATACCTATATGTGTGCTTTTTTCACTCTTCATATGCTGCTAATGTTTTATTTTGGCATGATAATGTCAAGCACAGACAAGACTGATCATGCCCAGAAAGGAGAGAATCCATACTCTAGTGGAGATAATATTGAGTATTTGAATATTGGCTGGTAGTAAAGAAGCACTTACTGTGTTTTATACAATACTTAAAATAGTTTGACAATAATTCTTTTTAAATTATATCCAGAAATATATATCCACACTCCTGAGTTTTAAAAAAACTCTGTGCAACTAATACTGATATAACGTATATGAGAAAATAATATTTGCTTGTCAGGCAACCTACTAATTTTGCCAATTTTTTGCTAATTTTGCTAGGCCCACACTTTGATTGAAATGACTAATTTAAAGAGGGAAAGTTCACAGCAGAAGTTACTATTCAGCACACAAAAAACACACAATATGGCCTAAGGAACACACTTAGCTAAAAATTGATCTTGTTCACAAGGAATGGCTTCATTAACAGCAAGTTTGAGTAGCAGGACTACTTATTTGACTTTATTTGCTTCTTTCAAACTTGCAGGTAAAGCTTCCTAATTCCTTTCATGTATAGAGACCTTTCCGAAGCCAGTTTTTTGTTTCAGTGTATCAGAGTTATTTTGTGTTCCTTGGAAATTACAGAGTTCCACTGGAATTAAATAGATTTAAGAACTAAAGCTGTTTTCAAACTGACATGTTTAAAAAGCAACATTTTCTCTATAATTAACAGAGCTGTGAATTAACTACATTTTCCCTTTTTAGACAAAATTATAGTCTGAGATAACGATATGGTGTTTCCACCGAATACCAATAGGTACATTAACATAGGTGGGCATACTGTCTGGAGTTTCAGCAGCAGTTGTGTTTCATGCTCTTCACTATGCTCAGGGCATGATCCTGAGATTATGTTACAAGGGGCACTCTATCTCTCAGGTTATTGCATATCTTCAAGATATTCAGCACAGACTGGCAGCAAAGTCACCATCTCAGCTTTTCTCTGTGTTCTGTTAGCTCAGGTATTCCAAAATTAACACAGAGAAGGGAGAAAAAGAAACCTCCGAAACAATGGAAATCAGTCTTGCAAAGCACAAAAAGGAAAAATATTGCCAAAAGCAAAAAAAAAGTTTAAAATCACCATGACACATTTTTCTCTCTCATCCCATGGTTCATCCTTAAACCTATGCATGGTCTACAGAGACCACAGAAGAGTTCCTGTCATGCACCCATGTTCACTCAATACAATATTAACACCTCATGACTGTGGAGCACAAATCATCAGCAAACTTGGAAGCACTGTGTGCAGGAAGGAAGCAAATGCCATGGAATACCTCCACTGGAAAAGCTGAGGGCACAATTTTTTGCCCTGAGCTGGCACCGTGAGAATGGGCAGCCCCACTCACGAAACACATCCAGTTTCCATTCTGCTCCCCTCGCAAGTCAGGCCCAGAGCCCATGCAGCCCCAAGCAACCGATCCAACACAAAAGTACAGTATGGTTTTGCAGGGATGGAGGGTCTGGGACTGCTCCACTGAAATTCCACACTGGCACATAAGAGCTACGAGGTATGACGTAGTGGTACCCAAAGCAGAACGTCCTGGCTGCTGGTCCAGGTCTCCAGCTTCATGACCAAGGTGTTTGGAGAAGAAGCTACAACATATGTCACCTGAGGGAAGAGGAGGCCAGAACAAGTCAGTTGTAATTTAGGCAGCTAAGTGCTTTGCTGAGTGGGCATGTGCTGACTGTTTATATGCTTCTCTGACTGCAGCCTGGATGAACTTCAAAGACTATAAGCTATTATGGGAAGGGAAGTTGAGAAGGAAGGTGCAAAAAGAAATGATGATGAAAGAGGCAAAAAATTCTCTCTATCTCTGATCTTCCTCCACATGGAAAAGGAGAAAGAAAACAATCCAGATTCTCCCACTTATTGCCAGTCTTTGATCCTGACTGTAGTGTTTATTGTATATTTTAAGCTGCCATGAATTCTTTTTAGATCCCAGTAAATCACTGGTCAACAAAAGCAAGCTTGTTCTTCCTCCCTTCGCGGACCAGAGCACGCAAAGGAACAAACAGCCTGCACCGTGCCTCTCTACCCCTCCGCACAGGCTTGGTGAGGTGGCATGGAGCGAGCGTGCGACCTGCTGTCCCTTCCGCCAGCCACTCCAAGCTGGTTTGGAGCTTCCTTGTGCCCGGACCTCACGGAGCAGAACGTGGAGGGGAGGGACCAACACAAGCACAGTTTCCGCTACTCTCCCTCTCCCCAACCCCCAGCATGCATGCCAAAGACAATTTAATCTTTATTGTTCACTGAATTAGTGAAGCCACCAGTTTTTTCTGCTGTAATTATGTACTTTGTTTTCCTCTGTCTCCGATCCTCCTCATCACCAAATCATCTATACTGTCTTGTACCAGTTGAAATTGCTGGAACACAAAACACTAGCAGACATTTCACAAAATTATACATTTACAGTAGATGTCCCAGCTTTTTAGCATGGGTGACAATGATGTACTTCAATTACAATCAAGAACATCAACAGATTGTATTACAATCTGTCACACATTCTCAGGAGGGAGAAATTGGCAACTCGCTACACTGAGGAAGAGTAATCAAGCATCTGGAATATTACAGTACAAGTAGATTTTATATGATCTGACTAGTTGAAGCAATTTATAATAATGACTTTTTAAAAATAAGCTTGCCAAGAAGAGGTCTCTGTAACAAGCTTATGTTCGTATTGACACCAGAATACTTAATGCATGTCTCTCTCTGATCAATAGCAACTCTTGTCTGGTTTAATAATGATAGTGTTCTAATTATTTGCACTCAAAATAGATGCGCATTAAAGGCAAAAAAAATATTTTGGTGCTAATCAACAGTAATACCTTATTTTTATAGGTTCCTAATGCTAGGGAAGAACTTTAAGAAAGCTCAGTAAGCAAAACGTGTGTCATTTTCTGCATCACTGGCAAGTAAACCATAATAATTGCTTTCTCTCATGTAAGGAAAATGATATATTGAACAATATGACAAAAATAGAAAGGCTGTCACAAAATAATCCAAAGGGAAAAAGAACGTCCTATCTCTATCACTCTCTATCACTCTGAGCTTCTACCATTACAACAGTTTTTTTGTTCAAAGAAAAATGATAAGAATAAAAGAAACTGTGAATATGATGTTTAATTCCTGAAAGCACAACTATTAATGTTCTGACTAAGGTGCAAAGCTCAATTTAGTAGTCTATACTGACAGGAATCCCAAGCAAAAAAAAATAAAATTTGCTGAGTTGTTTGTAAATCTTATATCTGTCAATCAATTGCTCAAAAGAAAGGAAGAAGCTAAGGAGAATACTACGATTTTCTCTAAAGACACAAATATTTTAAAGGGGAAGCAAAGTCTCATTCAAATTACTCTATAAAATGATTTAAATATATAGCTATGAAAAATCAGAACTATTTAAACAAAATTAAAATTATTCCTATCTTTCAGTCCTGAGAATATGTATGTAAAATGGAGACTTGATATTTCAGAGTGGTCTTTAAGAAGTATATAATTCATAATTAAGGTCTAAGATACTTTAAACCTAGAAAATTGCTGAAATGTATGATAAGATGAATTAAATGGTTTCAATTTACTAAGGCAGAATATATACAGATTTGAAAAACCTTAGAGCCATAGTTCTATTCCTATGTCACAACCAAAGACACCTGTGCAGCATAGCAGCATAGGACTGGGAACAGTAGAAATAATAGTTGAATCAAGAAATCAGCCATACAGCTCCTGCATTGCTCTTGCTCCCAGTCCCCATACTCTTCTCAACCCCAAAACAACTTGACTCCAAAACAACTGTCAAGATCCATGCTGGGATGAAGACAGGAAGACAGAGCTGTTGTGCTCTCCTCCTCCTCGATGTCTGACCAAATGAATTGAGGTTTTCCATCACTTCTGTTGGTCAGTCACAACAGAAGGAAATAATTTACTGAAGCATCCCTTTGCTGTCTCATATGAAGACTAAAGATCAGGACATGAGCTTTCCATAGTCCCTTAGAGATATACAGAGTCAATGACTCCTGCAATAAGAGTTAAAATCCATTCTAAGGATTTAAGTGCATTGATCAAGGATAACTGATCCTTGAGTTTTCAACGTGATGTCACAGTTTAGTCTGGCCAACCTGCAGGAGCATTCTCTCTTCAGCACTTTTCTCCAACATTGTTAGTTGCCTATTGCTCTGTTTAAAAAAAAATGACAAAGCTGCCAGTTCTGACTCAGAGCACTGACTAACTACTCTGGTATAGAGCTCTCATCACCTACAGACCAAGTCGGGGCAGTTTGCGGAAGATGGGGGGATGAAAATGTCGCAACAGCACATGGATTAAGACATCTAGCCTGAATGGGTAGTGTATGGAGAAAGGGGATTCAACATAGCACATTTAGGGAGAGTAAGCTTCAAAGTGACCAGGTACAAATGACTGTATGAGCAGTGATAGTTTCAGTGATTTGACAGAAGAACTGGCACAAGCCAAGGAGGGACTAGGCAATGCCTCAGACACATGTGTCTGATGTGAGGACTGCAGAGTTTGTCCTGACATTGAAGTCGCTAAAGTCCTGACAGAGTGAATACTTTATTATCAAAAGATCAAGCTCTGCAGGAGCTCATCTCTTCATTTATAGAGCTGGAAGGGCTCACCAGGAGTAATTCCTGCTCTGCTCCACTGCCACGGAGGAATCCCAGCACACATGACTCTCTAATGAACGTTCCTCCCCCACTGCCAGGGAAATGTGAAAACACTAGGCAGGTCATGACATTTGCAGGGGCAAAGGTACCCCCTACAAACACATAGAGAAGATTGGCAGCTCTCTAAAGGAAAAAGTTTTCACTACGGAGGAAGCCTGAGTAGCTGCTTGAAGGGCAGAAAGTCACAACATACGGTAAGACACAACTCCCCCATGGAACAGTCTGGGCATGACTGATAGGGCTGTGTCAATAACGATAGTATTTATCTACTACTGCTCTGCTTGGGAAGCATCAGGAGCCAAAAGCTACTCACATTTATTTTGAGGGAACGAAGAATGAGCACCAGATACATGAGCCAAAGGGTGAAGGGAAATGCTGGGCTTAGCAGGAACGGATCAACACAAGGAGCTCTTACAGCTGAGGGCAGGAGTGTAAGGGTTAGACCTTTTGCCTCTTGCTTTGAAGCTGTGAGCAGGAAACAACAGAAGGGCTTATGAGATGTGATGGAGCAGCAGTAAAGTACAAGGACCTTCACATTTAAGAAGGGAGGAGTAAAGAGGATTTTAGAGTTTGGGAGGAGGAGAGAGGAGAAGTGAAGACAGATGGAGCTTTAACTACACAACAAAAAAGACAGAGAAGGATGACTGACCCTGCTTTCTGATGGGTGAGCTGATTTTAGTGAAATAAAATACTGATACTGATCTTGCAAAGCAACAACTTCCTGATGGGATTTCCAGAAGTCAGAAGAAACTGGGTCACAAAAATCTACAAAGTAATTTTAAAATCTAATAAATCTAAAAAATAATACTTGTGTGAAATGTTTGATATTTTCTTTTAGATGAAAATGAGAATGAGAGATGTTTAATTTGATTTGGAGCAAGTTTCACAGCTATTAATGAAAAGCTGTTGCTCAGTATACTTAACTTACTTAAAATACTCTAATACCCCACAATTTACATAAATATTTCCAAAACCACTTCATTAGAGTTTACAGAAAAAAGCATAATACATATTTATAAATTCATTTAATTTCATGGTTAGTTCTGTAATAGTCTTTCAGTTAATATCCTCCAAACTGTTATGCATACAACGAATTCTTCACAAAATAAGACTTGAATGCAGCATGATGTTTGTTATTAAATATTTGCAAAGAAGAGGGAAACTACTTTTTTAATTTTGAGGTTGGTAGAGTGTGAATAGGAAAGATTCAGCCCTATGAATATATGTGTTGCAGAAGGAAAACCTTGTGACAGAGTATCACTTAAGAAATCTACTAGATTATTCTCTTCTGGTCATTTTAGGATGTATTACTTGACACAGCAGCAAAACTACAAAAAGACAGATTCACTGACATCTATCACACAGTTTTATTTCTCAAAATTAATTTAAAAGTATGAGCTAAATGTTGAATATTTTAATAGTTTTTCCATGAAGTGTGAGGGTGTAGAAAAACAATAATAACGACTCTTTATTTACAGAGTAGCTCAACAGTCCTGCATACACAGGACATTTTCATCTTATTCCATTTTTAACAGTTGCAAACATAATGCTGATTTTGCAGCTGATATGGCAAAGGGCAAGCCCTGTTCAGCATTGTGTCAGCTAGCTGCACTTAACCACACTGAGAATGTAGGTTGAATTTGAGTATATTACTTGATTACCACCAGAACTTGTCCCTTTCTACAATGACTGCAAAATCACACCCAGCTCTGATATTTGATCCTGATACTTTGAAAGTTCAAAACTTTCCTAACCTAAAAAAAAAGTTTAGGCCTAAAATCACGATAAAAGAAAACACAACCTAACAGAAATTCACAGTAAATAGAGGAGAAACATTTGAAGTTATTAAAATAAAATACTGGAATTGCCTTGATCCAGCTAACTCCCAGATTTTTGATTGTGAACCTTTTCTATGATTTTGATATTTTACTTCTTTCTTGAATAGGACACATTTTCATGCTTCAAAAATTTCTCAAGAAATAAGCAAACAAATAAAAATTACTTTCTATTCATTAGCAATGAAAATTCACATCTTAAGGAAAAACTTTATAGATGCATCTCCTTGACTGTGGCACAAAAGTGTTCAGAATATTCCGGCAATCCCTGACACTTACTTTTGTGTCTTGATAATAGAAAGCCCTCTGATTTTTTTTTGTTGTTGTTTTGTTCAAGACTACTTTACAAAAGCACTTATAAAGAATACAGGTTTTGTGCTTTGAGTATGAATAGTTTACAGTCAATGAAGGTTATAATATTTTTTTTAACATGGATGCTGAGCAAAAGGGCTAACCTTGCTGCTTCACAGTTCTGGAAAAAATTGATTTGCTACTTCGCTCTGAAAGAATAAGTTAGCTATAGGAAATGCGGACTTCAAGAGACTTAGATACAATCAATCATTATGTATGCTATATGCTGTGGGTGGTGCGGCCATCCCCAGAGCCATAATATGTAAAAGTCATATTTAATGTGTTTATTGTTTAAAGATGGTGAAGTAAACACAAAATCAAAAAAAACCACAGAATTACAAAAGGCTAAGGGACAGGCTGACAGAGGTAAAAATGCAGGTTAAAAAAAAATGGGTGATTTACTAGACCCCTAAGAAAATGAGATTCTTGAATATGTTCATTTCAAAGGGAAATATGTGCCTAGATTTGCTGAAATTATTATCTATCAGTAGCTAGGTCCTCTAGTTTTTAAACAGTTTAAACAGTCTTGTTTAAATACCTGACTCTCACTTCCTTCAGTAGAAATTCAAGAGCATACAGACTATACGCCTAGCTGCAGCTTTTTGGTAGATACAAAAAAGGCCTAAACAATTTGCCCATGACTCAAAGGAAAGGCTTGACCTAACAGGCAAGTTGCACATGAGAATTTCCAGCCATCATTTCCCCCTATATGAGCCATCTTTTAACAGAGATGTCTATAGAGCATTGGATTAAGCTAAACTATTTGAAAATGTACAAGAGAACAAGGCAGAAGATCCTAGAAGACCATTCTGTTTGGTATGTGATAGTTTGACTTCTCTGCATAAAAAGAGACACCAAGAATTGTGAGTCAGGATAGCATTTCCCACAATAGAAATCAGACTAAATTGGCAGAAAGACTTGGGAATATAACTACAATTTATAGCTGCATGCTCCCTGCAATTAGGGTAAGATGGCATGGCAGATAATATGCAAATAATCTAACATTGTTTATCTAGTTTCATTCTCACAGACTCATATAGAGATTTTCCCTTTTCCTTAAAGAAAAAGAAGAAAAATAGTTTTTTTAAAATTATGTTCTGACAGCATATAAGTTCCATACATAAAAAAATGTCCCGTGTCATTTACAGCAAACATAAGAATTCTGTATTCAAGAATTTTCTACATTAACCACTCTATATGTAAAACTGGAAGTTGTGTATGAAGTTGACTCAAAAAAAAATACTCATTGTTTACAGTAATACTTACTTTTAAACAGATCACTAGAGCTGGGACTGAAAGGGATTTTCCATATATCAGTGTGTCAAAAAACACTGTGTTTTTTTTCTGAGTGGTTCTTTCTAGGATCGTCTGGAAATATTATTAAATAAATACCCTGCTTGCTAGGCTGTACTGCTTACAGACTGTCCTGATCTCTCCTTGCAGGACATATAAGCCAGTATTTTCATCCTTAATTGTGATTGTGTTTGTTATAGGCTGCAGTGGTGTTTGATGGTCCATGGAATATGGTGTAGACAGTGCACAGAGCAGATGATGCTGTGGACCCTTCAGACTGGCCATGGTTGCTCAGAATGGCAGGGACTAGATCTGTTGATCCACATGATCATTCTTTCCAAGTCTACATGCACGGGCACTTCTCAATTCATTTTTGATAACTGAGTATTCTCATACCTCTTCATTTGTCAAAGAGATGGCTCCTCACACAGCTCTTTTCCAAGTCTTAGGGCTCAAGTATTCATCAGTGAAGATTATCTTCATCATAGTTGATAGAGTAGCTTTTTACTTTTGTTGCTGCCATTTCCACAGTGACTGATCTCACAGATCAAAAAGCATTTCCTCATTTTCTTTAGTAGCAGTTCCTGCAGGACATTTGAATTTAATTCTCCAAAATGTTGAACAGCCCAGCCCAACTCTGGCAATCGGTCTAAAATAGTGCATTTGTAAAAGAAATGTGTCATGTCAACGTGTGAGCCATATTTACATGCTACATTTGTAGCTTTTACACCTAATTCTTAGTAAAATAGAAAGATATTTTTCAAAATATGTTTTAAAAATTTTATTTGCTAATTTTGCCCTGTGAAGCATTTCATTCTGTTGCCTGTCTTCCCTAAGTACAGATGAGAATTAATAGCATGCTGACTAATAAATTGGTAAGACTTCTGTATAGTATACATAAATGAAAGGAAAAATATACTGAAGTTCCAAAACAGCTTGCAGTGATATATCACTTCTGCCAGGGCACACATACTCTCTTCCATCTATAAGATTAAAAAATATATGCCAGCTATATGCAAAGAAAGCTTCCTCTGCATCCTACAAATAGAACTCTGCCATAGAAGCTTTTTGCCTTTTTGACTATTTAATCCAAATTTGTGGGAACTTTGTTCTTCAATAACTATTTAGAAGTGTGGGAATATGTGCAAGTGATAATCAGAAACTATATATGCTAGTTGAGATTGCTTAATTTCTATCAGTGGCTTGAGGAATTCTTTTGTTTGGTGTATTCACACAGATCCATATCACCTTGCTAAGTTTCTACTTTGAAGTCTATTTTTAGCTTCTTTAAAGATTGCAATTGCAGCTTGTTTCTTATGAAACTCTTTGCAAATAAGAATCTGTGTTTGTGTGCAGTCCTCAAGAGAACAGCTTTCGACAGAAATACATGGAATTTATAACTACAAACTTCATGTTCAGTTCAATTCTAACGTAAAATATCTAAAGGAAAAATATATGTAAGCGGATGTCATCAAAATTAAAGTGCTTTTCAAGGGGAAAAACCTCTGAATAAATTCATGTAACACTTGAGAATAAAGCAATTCACATTTCCGAAATGAAATGACAGAAATAACTGTATAGCTTCTGAAGTTTCCAATTTTTAATGATTTTTGGTGAAGAGGAATTCAGATAATATACAACATTCAGTAATTTTGGATTCTGCTCAATAAAATGCAACTATAAAAAAATCAAATACATTTAATTATTCATTTTTAAAATTATTTTAAATCTTTCAAAAACTGAAATATATTGAATTTATCAATTTTAAAGTCCTTAACACAGAGCAAACTGTATGGAGAGGTTAATATTTCTGCAGAGATACAATGGCATAATAATAAACAAAAAAAAAATCAGGTATAAAGATGAAAATTACTTCTTTTCAACAAATACAAAAGCTTTGAACAAACTTGTTAACCTTGGGAAACATTGTCTTTCATGCAATCCTCTCAGCTTCCCTGTTAAACATTAGATAAAATTTTCTCTCATTCCCCTCCTACTCGCCTTTTACAAAAATGACACAACTCTTCACACCTTTGCCTACCCATTTTTTCTCAGAAATCCAATCTCTGATAAGAATTACTGTTTAATTATCACATTACAGACACAAAAAATCTTTACAAGCTTTCAAGATACAGCCAAGTGCTGACCTTTGGGAATATTAGGAGCACCTTGACCTTATTTATTTGGGATTTTCCCAGTATATTTATAATCCCCATATGTAAACTTCTGTTGACATCCAAAAAGGATTGGTTTAGCTCCATCTTCTATCCTTCTAGTCAATCAATACAGATTATTTTAGACAAAAGAGAGAAACAGCTCTACATAAGTCTTTCAGCATTGCTTCATCATCTGACATCCATAAATGCTCCATATAGGGGTTGGCAGGAGTGTGTTAGCAATCATGTTGTAATCCAAAGCTTAGTATCCAGAGCCAAGAAAACTTCTTTATCATCTCAGTTATATGATTCTGAAGCTGTCAAAACAAAAACATTTCTTCTCAAAAGACACAGAAAATAAACAAGCTTTCCAACTTTTGCATGCCATGGTGAGTCAGAAGCATGAAATGATATCATTTTGCATTCACACACTTCTGCAACTAGTAGTGTTCAACACCACTTTGTCAGTGTATCCAATACAACCAGTCCCTGATTCTTCTTTCTTGTTATTGTAAAAGAATGATCTACTGTGTGATCACAGTTCTGCAGCCCAGGGCTTTTTGGATGGTTATGGATTCTTCCCATTCCTTTCCTCCACCTAGAAAAGGCCAACATAAAGCTCACCGAAATGATGAGGCCACTAATTAAATAGTCTGACATACAATTTGCATTCCTGTATGAGCCTTTTAACATTTAAACAACTACCAGTATGGAGGCAAGTGTGGAAGGGTCTCAAGGAGGAACATAAAAGTTGCCTACGCTAAATCTCCAAAGACTAGTTAGAGTAATAATAATGTCTTTATATGAACTGTAGGAGAGCAAAGTCTTATTTTTCAGTCAGTTTAACAGCAAATTGCTAAGAGCCATCCTACCATCTTTTGCATGTTTGTGCATGGTTGCTCTCTTTGCTGGAGGTTACCAAGGCCTTATGCACACCTGGTGGGTCTCTCTCAGCTCCCTACCCTCACCAACCATCCCTTCTGCATCTCAGCATCCCTTGCAGCTAGTGGGGACAGAGCCAGCAGGAGCCTGCTCCTGCCTCCCTTTGTCCCTCAGGACCTGCACAACCTTCCAGTGAGATTGCAGTTGCTGGCACCTGCCAAAATCACTGTGAATGTGGAAATGACACGAAAAGCCAATATGGAGGATGTGGTCAGTCACAAGGAAGCAAGACTATCTCTGTTACTAAATCTACTGACACAGATGGAGGAGAAAAATAAGTTTGCATGACACAAATCTTTTTTCTATTAAAATTGAGATCCTGTGTCTATTATGAACTCCAGCAAACAGCATTTGCTATAACCTGATAAAGAATTTGTCCTTGGATACTGTGTGAGTTTGATACCCACTTGGTGCCATATGGGCTCCATAAGAATTTTCTCCAAATATTCATCATACCGAAAGAGTGAGTCATTAACACTTCAGCATTTTGTACCTTCTATTGTAGCTTCTATTTTTTTCAAATCAGCCCTCAGTTAAAAACGCAGAATCTTAACACAGAATTCTCTTCTACAGAATTATAAATATTATCAAATACTTTCCAGATATATCTCAAATTAGCATTGTATTTTTTCTTAAAATTTTGCATAATATTAGTCTGTAGCTAAAAAGAAGAATCAAGAACAATTGTAATTTAGATAAGCTATGATTCTAATGCACTTGTTTTTAACAGATTTTGGTTAACTCGGGCATGAGAGAAGTTCTGTATTGTCACATTAAAAACAAAGTATATACTTTATGTTTTTAACTGTTCCTACCTGTGTGGTCATCCCAGCAGACACCAAGGTGGTTGAACTCCCCCATCAGGACCAGAGCCCATGATCCTGAGGCTTCTGGCAGCAGCCTGTAGATGCCTCATTCGTTCCCTCTTCCTGGTCAGGAGGTATTAAACTGCCATGACAGTGTCGCCCCTATCCGCCTGCCCTTTAATCCTCGCCCGCAGGCTCTCAAGTCGCAGGCTCTCAAGAGCTCCATATGTTCCAATTACTGTCTCACATAAAGAGGAACTCCATCACCTTGCCTTCCTGGCCTATACTTCCTAAAAAGATTAAAGCCAACCAAAAAAAAAAAAAAAGTTTTTAAAAAAATACTGGCCATGGTAAAGAACTCATGGTAAAGTAAATTTAATCTGTGAGTAAATACATTGGAAAAGATAGCTGTAAAACTCAAGGTGAAAGTATCTATTAGTATAATTAAAAATGGATAAGTTGACTGAGGGAAAAGTAGGCTAAAACAATGTAGGGAGAGAGTAAAAGTTGCTTCCAGAAGGATTTTCTTCTTGTTGTAGAGAAAACAGGTAACAGCACCCAAATGTTCCTTAGTTTGACTCCCTTGATCCCAAGGGGAAAGAATATGAGGAGAGGCTCATCGTTTCAGTTATGAAAGAGCCGATCAAAAAAAAAAAAACAAAAAGGGGGGATATAGTTGCAAACACTAGAAAGAAAGAGAATAAAAAGACAGTGTTGTTTAAGTTAAAGAATAACATGTAAATTAGTAATGTAATATATTCTGCTACTTATGAGAATTGCTGGCTTATAGAAACAGAAATGTAGGGTCCTTTTTGTGAGAAAAACTCATAGAGAAAAACATAAAGATAAAATTGGAACTGTCAGCCACCTGCACCATTTTCCAAACTAAAGTTGTCTTTGGTTGTCTAAATTCACAGTTCACTGGTGAACACTATAACATTCAGTACTTCTGAAACACTTTTTACTTGAATAGGCCCAACTAATTAAGCAATTCACATTTCTCTTAAATGACAGCCAAATTTTCAGAGTTATTTACATGTCCATCAATGTTTGTGTCATCCACACATTTTAGCATCACTGATTTTATATTCATTTCTTCATCATTACTGAAATGTTGAAAAACTTTGAGCCTGATATCAATGTGAGCAGCACCTCCCTAGGAAATCTATCATTTGATGATGATTCAGCATTGAGAAGCAGTTGAAATTTGTCATTTATCTAAACGTCAGACCACTTATCAACTGCTTTTTTACTATGCAATAAGTTAACTTTTCACCATAATATTATTCACTGGACTTATTGCAAAAATCCTTATATAATATATAACTAAAATAAACTTCATGAAACTTTATATTCATTGTAATAAATATGTTTATTTATACTTCATATATACATATTTATTATATTTAGTCTTATATTTATTTATAAATATAAATTATAAACCTAATAAATTAGTCTTGTTTGAAATTATTTTCTTAAAGCTGTGTTGTCATAATTTGTCCTATTCTTTAATGTTTTTACCTTTATATTTTATCTTTAATTCTTTACTTTTTTGGGAAATTCTTCATATTATTTGAATTGGATTTGATTTCAGGACAACCAGGATACGTCACTATGTCATTTTTCCTTTTGTATTACTGGCACATACGGAGTTTTTTTCGCGTATGTAGAACTTCCCAGGTATTCCAGTATTTCTTAAAATTACCCCTACTGGGCTAGATACCTTAGCCAGTTCTTTTCAAACTCTAGGTTGAAATTGTCAGCAGTGGTATCGTTTATACTTACTTCTGTGAGCAGCTAGAAACTTCCTCTTTGTTCCAATGTAACACCTGTACATCATCCTTTCCAAACGGAGAGTTGGAACAGTTGTTGAACACTTCCTGGACAATTATTTTTACCTTAAGCATGTCATATTTCATAGTGGCCTATCACATTAGTAGAATCTCTCTTGAAAAAATATTTTCTAATATCCTTTTTAGCTATAACTTTCCTTTGATAGTTTTAGTTTCTTACCAGTTATCTTTGCACTAGATTGAAGATCTCATCACCTGCCATTTCGTCCCTGGCCTGTCGCTACGAGGCTTTACAAATGCGGGTGTATCCTTCGAGCCTGCACAGGGGATTTTTTAGGTGAGGCTCCATGTGCGCGGAAATGGCATCACCTTTTACTCCTAAGGTTTGTCTGCCAGGGCCTAGCGAGCTCGGACGGTGGCAGCGAAGTCCCCAGGATGTAGGTTTAGTTAGAGTATCCTTCTCTGAGGTGGATGGCCTTACAGGGCTAAGCAAGCTCCACCTGCCCAGGTTTGGGATTAGGGTTGTCCTTTTCCTAGGGTTGCCAGGAGGCTAGGGAGCCCATCCTCATTAATGAAGGTCTCGGCTCCCCTGGGGCTGAGCAGCAGGATGGCCACCACCTGCAACTTCTCAAACGTTTCCATCAGCACTGCCTCTATATAATCCACTGGACTGACTATGTGCCTAATGTGGCTGTCCTTGAACAGGCAGGAGTCACCACTATTTGGGGCCCTGCTGCTGAGAACATGGCTGCACTGGGCAGGGCACGTCTCCAGGAAGGAAGATCACCACCTCCCTAAGACTGTGCTCTGTGGTGAACTCGCCACCAGCTGCCGTAAGAGAGGAGCCCCAAAGAGGTGACACAAAGACTCCCTGAAACAACACCTCAGCTTTGGCCATATTGACTACCATCAGTGGTCCACTCTGGCCTTGAATCAGGAGACATGGAGATGCACCATCTATAAACTGCTGCTTCCTTTGAGAACACACACAGAATCAATCTCAAAGAGAAGAGACAACACAGAAAGAACCGTACCTCACCAGCACTGCTTAGGGAGACCTTCTGCTCTGCCTTTTGCAACCAGACTTGCTTTTCCTGCATCAGTCTTTTAAACCATCAACGCGCTTGCAGCAAACGTGACTAAAGCCTTTGCCATATCTTCATTCACAAAGCCTAGCCATGATGATGAGATTGAAGATCATGTCTGTCTGTTTTGCCCTTCTTCTGTTTTTATAGACTGTTTTTCTATTTCTACTTGTTATCTTCATTACATCAGTGAATCAGCTTTTAAGCAAATTAGTCTCTTTCTTGATATGGAATGGTGGCTTTTAAGATTTTCTAATGACTCTCTAGAAAGCAGAATATTTTCTAATAATTCTTTTTAAAGGAGCCACACATTTATTTAACTTTCCATCCAGCCAAGTATATGCAACAAAATAAGATCCGAAGTAGAGGTGATTTACGGTGAAAATTACTGCATTTGTTTTTTAAGCCTCCTGATATGGGCTGGAGGTTCTGACTTTGTAAATTCTCCCACACCTGCCGTTAAAACTAATTCTTCTTCTTCCTCACCACACATTACAGACAGGTCTCTGTTTTCATTAAATGGTTGTAAGAGATTTCCTTTTGTGGCTGTATTTGTTAGCCTTTTATGGAATCCACAGCCCTATGCCAGATATGCACCAAAGTGTGCCTATTTCAATTCAAATAGTAATACAAATGGCAAATGGAGAGAAAGGATTTGTGTGCAGTTGTTGAACAGACAGTATTGAAGGTATTTATTACTGCAAACTGTGAGTATACCACCATCTTCAGATGTGGATGTCTAAAATCTGGGTCGGTAGTAAAGCGTGTAAAAAGAGCTATATCCAAGAGACATCGTATCTTCATCGTATCTTATCAGTAACAGATTTTTATTTCAGTTGCTTAGACACGGACTACTATGCTTTATTTTTTTTTTATTTGTAAGCAGTCATTATTCTCTTCAAAACTCTAAAATTAATCAAGGGCTTCTAAATATTGTATGCTTCCTAAGGGAAAAGAGGAATTCATAGTGTCAATAGACTTGAAATACCAATGGTCCCACATGGAGCTCCTCAGAAGGATGGTCAGATTCTGACCCAACTCCAGCAACATGTTACCCAGGCTAGCTCCAAGACCACAGCAATGCTGATGAGTTCAGAGCCTGGTCTTCGCCATACTTACCCTGAGAAATGAATGTAGCAATTGCTATTTTCAGAATAAGAGCCAGGGTCTGTGTCTCTCTCTATTTTTTTCCCCCGTATTATAGAAATACCTTTTCAGTACTGTTGAAGAACTTTTATTGCAGCTTGTTCAGTCCCACAGTTATTTGTCATTAATTTCAAATATAACTTAAGTTACAAGCCATGTATAGGACAGTACAGAATAAATGCTCTCAAGAAATAAAATGTTCCTCCTTAGCCAGAGGGAAAAATAAATAAATAAACTTTCTATCACTTCACTGTCTGTAAAACAGAGGTAAAACAAGTTTGGAGAGAATAAGACACCCCACTAATAGATCATGTGCAAAAATAGAGTATCCAATGTTAATTACACTTTTATTCCACATTCGTATGTTTGAGGTATCTTTCTGAGACCTCTCTCTGATGTAAGATGTTGTTCATCATTTGCAGGAGAGACAGAGTTTTTATTCTTTCTTCACCTCTTGGCCCTGCCAAAATGTAAAAATAACCTTGCCAAAAATTATGATCTCATGGAAGACCGGAACCTCTTTTTTTTTTTTAATAGAAGTGGATATTGTACACAGTTTTCCTTTTACTTGTTCATTAAAAACTGAATACATTGATAAAAAGAATGAGGAATCCTACATACATACTTGCTTTTCAGGTTTTCACCTGCCTAATTTCAGCTATTAATTTCATCTCAGCAAAACAGCAAGTCTTTGGCGCACACAATTAAACTGTATGACCTATTTCTAACAGTGTTCTTGCATACTCACATTTTATTTCAATTAGTTATTTAGATTTATAAATAAATTGCATGTCTTCTCCTCTCACCCCAGGTAATCAGGTAAACAAAATCTAAACCTAATTATACTGTGCTTTCCTCCCTCAGGCAAACTCTTTTAGTTGCTCGCATTCCAAGCTCTGAAAAGTGCAAACAGATACTGGTGTTGACAAACCCGAGTAATAAGAAAAAATATTTTTGTTCTCACAGTCTGTACCCTGTTTTTCACCTGGGCCTTTTGAGTGTGGA
The DNA here is from genome assembly GCA_034781795.1 of Crypturellus tataupa. NCBI lineage: Eukaryota > Metazoa > Chordata > Aves > Tinamiformes > Tinamidae > Crypturellus > Crypturellus tataupa. Next base: position 1,780,162 of record JAWLRI010000923.1, on the reverse strand, counting down.
TCCTTTTAAGTATACAAAAGGGTGAAGTTAAAAAAAGAAAAAGAGCCTGAAATTATACTCAAAGGTAACCAAAAGCTTCTGTAGTTTGCATTTCAAGTATGATTACACAAATTCATTCACACTACTTATTTAAACATACAGTCATCTGTCATTTATCCATGACTCCATGATCCATATCATAACTCTATTGTGTCCTGGATCCAGAGTAAGCTTGGTCTGTTAGAGCTTCTTATCTCAGCCACAGCAACAACAAAACAGAGACACATTAATCCCAGGACACCACTCACCCAGAAACACTTCAGCTTCTACATTTGAGGTCGTAAACTCAGCAGCACTGATTCAACTGTTGCAGAATCATTTGAGTGCCTCAGTATTGCACTTTTCAGCAGCCCAGTTCCACCATAGCTTCTTGCGTGGGCACAGCACGTGGGGAGCAGGATGGAGCCCAGCAGCCAGATCACCAAGGCGTGTAATAACATCACCATGCACCCAGAGAGGGTGAGCTAACTAGACTAAGTTTTGCTGACACCAAACTAAGGTCCAAACGACTCTGAATATATTGTGCTTTTCAGTCAGTTCCATAATATCCACAATATCCAGATATTTCCATTACCCTGGGGCTTTCTGGTTACTCTTCTCTAGCATAATACTGACTTGACTATGGCCAAAACACAAAAAGCCTTAAATCCCTTACTATGTTCATTGCTAGATATTAAAATCACAAATAGTGATATATGTTTGACAGAAATATCCACTATTTATTTCTATTCTGTATTTGTAATGAAGCAGAAGGACATGTTAAATCCCATATGATGTTAAGGATGCAATAGAAAGTTTACCATCTGTTGACTAAGAAAGATGTGAGTCATGGAGCATTTGCTAAAATTAATTACTTCAGATAAATCTGGATAACTTGCATCCAAGATCTCAAAGTCATTGAATGGAACATTAGTTTTAACAGACCAAGTGTTATTTCAAAGAGTTGGAAGAAGTCTCTGTAGTTCAAATATCAGCATGAGCAAGCTTGAGGGTAAATGGGGCACTCCAAGCAGGAATCATCTCCTACATGACAGAAAAGTGATGGGAAACAAATGAGGGCCTGGGCTCACTCCAGCCCCTAGTAAATCCATACCTACCATGCACAAAGAGAACTGTAGAGCAGTAATGCCAGTCCAGCTTTCAGGTATTGCTTTATTTATCAAAATGCATAATTTGGGTATTCAGTCAGCTTCTTACTGGTATTATAAAGATTTCTCTTTATTTTTCCCTGCAGTACATAGTTGGCGGATGCATTCAGAGGGACAAGAAGCTTTCTTTTAAGATGCATGATATTGACCAGCACTGGAGATGGGACACAGGGCAGGTAAACCTGTTCCATTTACTACTGCATAATACATTCTTTCTTAGCATATCTGACTGAAGTATTAAGCTCACATATTTATATGTTCATCACAGGATTTAGTTGCTGCTTGCAACTGGTCATCCAGGCCTGCCAGTATCCAGAAATGAAGCATTACACATGGATCACTTCTGTTGACCTTCCCTTTACCAACACCATTGGTAACACCATTGTTCTATCTCCTGAGGTCTGGAAAATTAAGTTCTTGAATTATGCAGAGAGATCAATGTGCAGTATAAAGTCTTTGATATAAACAAAGTTACACAAGATGATTAAATGGTATTCAAACTGATCACCTGAAAAATATGACTTGAATTTAGAAGAAAAATAAAATAGAAATAAACTCCTCACTGGGATTATGTCACAGGCTCAGAGACCTGAGTGCTTCTTAGAATGAATAGCATGGGGCCCTGGACTACTTCCAGCAGATATCCTACAGAAAAACATTAATTCACCAGGTAAGCATTTTTATGTGTAGTAGACAGAATGGGAGGGATTCATCTACCTAAATACAGAAGCCAATTTTAGTGCCATTTTTAGATGTTTCACGGATTTAACAAATTACTCTCTGGTAGATCCTTACCATTCTGGAGTTGTAGCTAAAAGGAACAGGAAATCTAAAAGGAAAAACAATTCTGGGCATATAAATTCCCATAAGTAGAAAATGTCCATTTAACAGTTTTAAAGAGCTTGAGCTCTTAAATCTTCCAGGTTTTCCCCAGAGATGAGGAGGGATTTTCTGTATATTAGAAAGGAAAGGCCAAGCATGCCTTTCATTTATTATTATTATTATTATTTATTCATTTTATTTTATATATTTTTTATTGTGTTCTTTCTCACGATATTTTGTAGGAGTTTCATATTGAAAATCACATGGTTAATTTAAAAGGTGCAATCTGTGTCTTGGAAAACTGCAGTGGGCTACCTAAATTATGGCAGTGGGTTGTGTAAATGTCCTACTTTAAGTTGAGATAAATCAGTCAGATGTCATAGGACATGAAATTAAAATTGAATGATGCAGACAAAGCAAGGAATCATATTTTGCTGTTGCTGCACAGCCTTGTATCCACTTATAAAGCCAAATTTGGTATGGAAATATGTGATGATGTCATACAGGATGGGATAGATATTAAAGAAAAGACAGCATGACCTTTCTATTCAAGAACATAATATGCCTCTAAAAAGCAATCCTTCTTCACTGCTTCTGGAAACTTAAAGTACTGGGCTAGTTGGGAGGCAACGGAAACAAGCCCTCAGCAGCAAGTCATGCTTTAAGTTTTCCTTTTTCATTTGTGCTATTCTAAAAATGTGCCTGGAGAAAACACAGCTACTACACATGCCAGAGTAAAAGCATAATTCCATAAGCACCAAACAAGAAAGAAACAGCCGTTGCATATGGTTAAAACCAGTCACAATAGGTGACAAAGCTTAAGCAGAACTTGGAGGTACAGATGCTGTTAGTGCAATACAGGACACACTATAACAATAAAGCAGTTTTTCAGAGGAGAAAGATATAAAACAGTCCCTTATTTGCTGTGTCAATATCTTGTTCTTTCCCTTCTACCTACGGTGAACAAGACGAATAAGTTAGTCAAGTCTGACAGGTCATCAAGCAGACTATTAGCCAGATTCACTGGTTTTTGAAGATTTTTGAATGGGTAGAAAAAGAATACTTCCGCTGTTCCATTTCATGCTTCTATTTCTCACATATCTCCTCGTTTTACAGGATTACAGAGGTCAACAGCAAAGCAACTTTCCTTCTGCTGTGGAGCTGTAGGGTGAGGCCTTCCTCCTTGTTTGGTACATCTGCATTCTGCAAAAGAGATGTATGGCTACTGTTAATTTGCCTTTTTTTTCCCTCCTGTCACTAACAGGGCCAACCTGAGCTCCTGAGTTCTAGAGGGATGAGGAGAATGCACAGAGCAGTGTTCTCGTGGTGCTTTCAGAATGGAGCATCGTCTCCTTCATCCTATTGGCTCCACTGTTGAATAACCAAGATGCAAACAGATGAAGGACATTGCTGATTCAAGTGATCCATTTTAGTATATTGCAGTACAAAAGTACCTAACACAAAATTGTATTTTCTGGTCAATATGTCCATTAGCTTTTTTCACAATCAAATTATGTGTCAAAACAAGAATAGGGATCATCTAAACGGCTATTATGGAAAATAATTCTCCATATGATATGATTAACCTTCCCACTCAAATATTAATTATTAAATCACAACAGTAAAATTTTAGGTATGTTTTTAAAACCTAATTCACATATTTCATGTCCTCTGAAGCATAGTTTACTTTGTAAATATTTGCTAATCTAACAAATATGTACTACCAGGCTCAGGTCATAATTCATACAGATAGCAAAGGGGATGCATGCCATTTTGTACTATGACTTCCCCATTTAATTATCTTCTTTAGTCTGTATGTTTTAAAAAGGCTTTTTCCTGGCTCTTGTGTTTTTGCTTGTGTGACTAAAAAGCTCTGTGTACCATTCAGCACAGGTCAGCTTACTCCCTCTCTCATAGCAACCAAATCCTGGCTACCTCTGAAGTGGATATGCAAAATGAGAGGGATTCAGATCATCTCTCACCTCTCCAGCTACATATCCACAGTTCTGCTCAGAATATTTTTTTCATTACCAACTGTTTTTTGTGTGATGTTAATCAATTTGCTATTGTTGACCACATCTATTCAGTAATAAAAATACAGTAATAAAACTCACCTGCTTCACCTTATTGTTTCCTAATTCAATTATATAATCTGATTTATACAGATTTTTGTCAATTTTTAATTTTTCCAGAAGCTCTTCTGAGTGTAAGAGATTTTAAAAATCTCTTTTAAAAATCTGCTATTTCTTAAATAAGAAAGCCCCTTGTTTCCCCTTGAAAAGACCTTGATACTAGCAGTGTCCTGCACTGATATATCAGAGATTATGTTGTTTGCTATGTCCACTTTTTCTGATACAACATAACATTTTTTGCTAACACAGAGTTTGATTTTTTCAACCCTGATTCAAGCTGCCCTCACGGGAATCTTTGGTACTATTCAATATTCCACTCTGGGCTGCTGAATCAGACCGTTTGTAAAGATGTCCAAATGTATGCCATTCAGCCGCAGGCAACTTGAACTTCTATGTTTCTAAATTAATGAGGTTATCCTGCAGCATAAACAGCTCTGATCTTCCACAAAGCTATAGAAGAATCAGCATCGTCAAGATTCAGACTCTTCCATTTTTTATTTTGCTGCCCATATTTTCTCATTACTCATTCCTAAATTTTGTTGGGTGTCCTGCAGTCAATGCTTTGTCACTGCGCTCAACAGTGAAAGGGTGGACACGGCTTTGAGATACAACTGGACAGTTTGGTGAGGTTCTGAGCTCCCTTCACTTCTAACGCAGCAGCATTAGTTAGCAGTGGTGCAGCACTCACTGTCTCTCGATGGTTCTTAGTCGGTGAGACCATTTACAACAGCAGAAAGAAATCTGAGCATGAGCATGTGCAGAATGAGGGCTTTTGCAAGAGGCCGTGCAAAGAGCACTCCTGATGTAACACCTCACTCCTCAGGGCAAAGGAAAGCAAGGTCACCTGCATTATGGGCCAACTTGTAATGGAAGCATTAGGAAAATAACTGAAGTCACTGGTTCTTTGACCTAATGGTAAAAGGAAAAATAAATAAATGTTCCAGTTTAGGGTAGTAATAAGTCAATATCCTGCATTCCTGCTCACCTACATGACTCCAATGATGTTTCTGTCCTTTTATCTAAGTAAAGATTCCAGTTCTCTGTTGGAAAGAGAATATGTGAAACAGGAGGCCTGCTGTAGTCGAAGGGAGATGGAAAGATCAAGACCTTCGGTTTGATTACCGCCTGATTTTTCCTTCCCCTCGCCTTGCACAAATAAGAGTGCTTCTCCTTTGAGTTACCATAGTTTCTGGTTTCCTTAGTAACCCTTTGAGAGCATTCATGTGTTTGTGTCAGCAGCAAGGGGTAGAGGTGTGCTAAAATGCACAATAAGCCTGCCTGGTGTGGGTGGGGGGAATCCCAGATTGCCTTGTTAATCAACAAAACAAAACCAAAACAAGTAGGGTCTCACTGTAGATCACCTGAAGTAATTACAACTGGGCACAATTCAAGGTTTATATGACCAAAGGACAAATTTGTTCTCAATCAGGGTAACCTGGAAGCTGAGGAAAAGAAAAACATAATTTTCTTTTCCTCAATGTGTGCACTGGAGCAATGAACTCTGGTTTGTGAGGATGTCTACTTTCTAGAGCTTTGGTATTTTGTTTTTTGCAAAAAAAAAGAGTTGTTAGGTGCTCGTGGTGCATTATACCTGAGTGAAGGTAAGGAAACCAGTTGAAGGCAAACTACTGCAAAGAGCAAAATTGGAAAACTTATGTAAGAAGGCACCTAGTCAGTACACATCAGATGTGCAAAAAGGCCATTTCACAAAAGTAAAACTTTCCTAATTAAACTTATAGAATTTAACAGTTTGAACTGTGAGCATTTTTGTGGATGATATTTCAATATAAGAAGTATAAATTAAAAACTACAGCATTGGTACCAGGTGAGTCTACTCCTAGCAACAATTTTGAGAATGATCAGACTTTCAGTTTGTGGAAGCCAAAAGAATGAGAAGTTATGTTTGGAAGTGTTTCAGCTTTCATATGACAAAACTTACAGCTCTTGTCATATAAAAATCACAGCATGGTTGAGGTTGGAAGGGACCTCTAAAAGTCATCTAGTCCAACCCCCTGCTCCAGCAGGGACACCTAAAGCACGTGGCACAGGGTGGCATCCAGGCGGGTTTGGAAGATCTCCAGAGAAGGAGACTCCACAGCCTCTCTGGGCAGCCTGTGCCAGGGCTCTGTTACCCTCACAGGAAAGAAGTTCTTCTTCGTGTGGAGGTGGAACTTCCTGTGTTTCAGCTTGTACCCATTACCCCTTGTCCTGTCACTGGTCACACTGAAAATATTTTGGCCCTTCTTGGTGGGTCAAAAAAAAATAGTAGCAAGATGGAAAACAAATGCAGAGATGAGAGTAATACAAAGAGTTTAAAACCATTAGAGGGATAGAAACATAAACATTTATGAATTTGTTTGGTCATGTTTCCCATGTTGTCCTACCTTGTCACTTCCCTGTGCTATTATTTAAGCCTGCAGTGGTAAAGCTGTTGATACAGCTTTTCTAATTTTTGACTCCTGTGCCAAAGCTTTTTAGCTTACATAATAGCAGGTTGCAAAATACATTATTTGAGACCTGTCTAACTGATTTTTCGAAACAAAAATATTTCTATTCTGGCTCATGATCTCACGATTGGCTTTCGTCTACGTTTTAGAGGTGATTTATTAATTGGATATCCCTTAATAATCCAGAAGAGCTATACACCTCAGTATATATGCCTCTCCTGGCTGATGTTAAATTGTTCTCTGGTCTTACTTTTGTCTGATGCTTCTTTGTCTTGAATTTTTGTAGAATTTTTATGTCAGTAAAAAGTAAGAGAAAAACCACTGCATATCTGCTATGCTGAGATGAAAATACCTACCTATTGTCCACATCTAAACACAGTCAGGTCCTTTCTGTTTAGACAGGCACTAGTAACAAACACATGAGATCACAGGACACCACTTGAAAGTCTGATTCAGATATCAGTAAAGTCAGTGGCAGTCTTTCTATTTAATTTAATAAACTTTAGATCCATTCCTGAATAGCCATGGCTTTTGTATACGTAAGATCTAAGCCAGCTACTATTGGAGTCAAAGTAATCTCTTACTAATGAAGAAGTGACTCCCCAGTGACTTCTAACACTGTTCTTGAACAGTAAAAAAACTGTAAAGATGAGACTGTAGAGTAACATAGAAATAACTGAAAATACCATTACTGCGGTTTATTTTTTATTTGCTAACCACAAACTCTAACATTCAGCTCAAATGTAGAAAAAAAACTTTCCTGTAAGGACTGTAGTTTGTGTGTGTCCAGACAGCTAGAAAATTGCTCTCTTCACACCTAAAGAGTCTGGAGTGTAAAAACTATTTATAGTTTCTGTATCGTATTTGTTTTACAGACTGAAAAAAACCCTCATGGATTAATTAGGTTGTTTTTAACTTAAAATATTAGTATAAAACACAGATATTATAGCTAAGACTGTAATATTGTAGAGCGGCATGCATTGTTATGACACAATTCTTTTTCTAGTAATACTATCTTTTAAAATGAGAAACTGTTGCATACTGATAATTATCTTTTTAGTAAAGAATGTTTATTTGTTCTCTTGATGTTTGCAACTTAGTAAAAGAAGATGAAGCAAGTGTAACTATATTCTTCCACCTTCCCACTCTCTCTATTAATACAGACTTTCAGATTTCGCATTAAAAAAAGAGTGACCACTCTAGCAGACAAGAGTAACAAAACTTCTATTACTGATTAGGACTTATCTCATAATGAAAGTAATAGTCTTTTCTTACCTCAAAATGCATATAAAATGACTAGATAATCATGAATTAGATATATTTAGATCACAGGAACACCATTATATAATATATTTATTCATCAAAATCACAAGACCATGTATGAAGTATCCAGTGCAGTACATCATCAGTATGCCTCTCTTATTAAGATTAAGATGCTATAAATTAAGATTATGTTTCAAAGATTTTTCCAAAAATATATTTCCATAAAGCTTGCAATAAAATGTCTTAGGGAGTTAGCAAATCAGTGCTCATACTTTCATTTCCCCATACATGATTCCAGTGTCTAAGGGCTATAGTTATTAATATTTGTGGTGTTTAATAAAATACACAATATAGATGTCATTCCAGTTTTTTGAAGCAAGTATGATGCCCCATATCAACATGAGATATTTACTGGTGCACCTTGTGACCACTCCAGCAAGAGGATCTTCAATAATAGAGGTTAAATAATTTCTCAGCACTCCGAATGTTATCCCAAGCTGAGGCTTAGTCAAAGTAATACAGGGAACTTCTCATTAACACTGTCTGGCCTTGAAACTTGATCATAAAAACATTGCATTATAATAAAAAGGAGCCCAGGAGATAGTCTTATTTTGTACACACTGGCTATTTTTAACAGTTCCTGTTTTGAGTGGTAGGTACCGGTCCAGCGAATCACTACTTATCTGCAGTTATGAAGTCAAAACAGCAAGTCTGTGTGACGCTGATATCAGCAGAAGTTGTCTGGTAAACTCATTGGGCACCCAGTCAGAAAGGTGTCTCATCCTGATTAGACTACTTGTTTTCAGTAACTTGTGTGATTTGTTCAGGTTCAGAAACAATGAGGGAAGAAATTATAAACCCACAAACTCTGAGCACATACTCTTTTTTGCAATAAGAAGCGCTGAACTTCCAAGGTAGTATTAAATAGAGGCATTGTCAGTAACGCTAAGAAAAACCCTACTCTTACACAGTTAATTAGCCTTGTTGCATTAATTGAGCAGCAGTCAGAACTCAGATTGAATAGAGGGTCAACTGGGAAAGTGGCCAATGAGAGTATAGGGGAGGGACACTGAGCAGGTCTCTCATCAGACGTTGCCTTCACATTGCCACAGAGCAGGGAAAATGGGGCAAGAAGTGTTGCTGAGAAGCCATCTATTTATTCTAAGTAATTGCATGTAGTAGCAGTAATAACGATATAAGTGGAAATGGAAATCCTTTTAGAGGGCTTTCAACAATTAAGAAGCAAGTAAAATACTGTCTTCCAGCAGCGAGGGTGTTCAGAGGGCAGTTTGATAATGGTTAAATGCTCTTCAGGAAATAGCTGTGCACTGTTGCATGCTCAGAACATATTTTTAAATCTCTTTTTTATTCCCAGCTTTGTTCTTTAAATAATAAAATATTAAAATAATAATGATAAATGAAAAATAAATGAAAAAATAGAACTAATTTACAAAATTGAACACATATAGGATCAAATATTCCATTTGCACAAGGAAACAGTGTAGCTACAGTGTAGAAAACAGAAAGGAAAAAGACTAGAACTAAATTGTTTTTTGAGACCTGGATCATTGAACATAAAGACATGTTTGGTCAGCTTTTCCTGGGCTTCCACACTGGAAGAAAATATGAGAAAGAATAATGAAGTGTCATATAAGAAAAGGTAAAAATATAAAAAATCTGGAATTACGAGAGCTGAAGGAGAAATCTGACATTTTTCATTTGGATTCAAGATAACATCTAGTTTATGGAAAACTGAATTACAATGTGTTTATCTTAAGGAATATAAATCTGTTTGATTAAGGAATTCTGATTACCAGTTAAATATTAAGGATAAGAGTAGACTATACAAGTATCTTGTAAAGGCAAGGTATTTTCGAGGTAATAGTAGAATTCCTATCCCTAAATAGCTGAAACATATTTTTACATTTTTTCAATATAAGTTGATCCAAGCTAAATCTAATTTTACATTGAAAGTTAACAGCAGCACTTAGTCATCTGACAAACATATAGTTCTTCAAAGAGGAAAAGAGTTTGTTTTCTGGCATAAGCTGATAAACTGCTGGAGAAGATTCAATTCTTCTGGGAAATGACACTTTGAAATAGGAGATGGTGTTGAAATTCTGCGCAAGAAAAATAAAATTATGAACCTGAAGGTTCTCCTGGTTTTACCACATATTTTTTGGTCTAGTAAAGTTATCAGTGCTCTGAATACTGTCAGCTTGTAAGAAAACTTTGTAATTGAGACTGTAAATAAATGCCGTATTTCATCATTGTGTAGTGTATTTACTGTGGTTTTACTCTTTTTTTTTTCCTCCCATGTGAATGTCATAATTTTTTATAATTACAAGTATCTTCTTATAGGTATCCTGATCAATTAATGTATACCATTTTTGTCTTTTTGCTACTACAACATTTTTTCTTTCATAACTATAGAGAGTTTTTGACCTGTACTCTTTTTAAAATAATGGGAAAAAAATGGGATCAGGTCATGCATTTTTCAGAAATTGATGTTTGAATTATTAAATAGAACTCTATTCCCATGTGGGTTGAAAGACAAGTAGAAAATGAAAGCTGTCTATAATTTAATTATAGCACATGCAATAATAATCAGTTGTCATTAAGATCCTGATTTTCATTGTGATCTGCAAATTGAGAAATGCTCAATTCACCTCTGTCGAGCATTGTATGACAAACAGAGCACAACTGGTTCCTCTCATGTGTACAAATATACATTTATTTTTGGTACTTAATTCTGGTGATGTGGCATTAAAATTCTTGTATCAGCCCAAAACAAATATGTGGCACTAATAGATATTTTAATTTTAAAAATCTCTAATTACAAATAACTTATTTTCAGTCACAACTGATGAACCTATCCTAATGAGGAATCAGAAACATTATTCTTTTTTTCTAAGTGATGTCTATTTAATCTCTGATCTTGGACTGTTATGTTGAAATGCCATAGTTCGAGCTCTCCAGTGATGAAAATGTGTTGATGACTACAGATATTTGGAGGGCACTCAGACAGTTACTGAAGCAGATTGATCATGCAAACCCTAACAAATGAGAAGAGATCAGTTCTGTTACCATTTTCAGAAGCTTTAAAATGCTTTAAGAATCAAACTCTGGTGGCTCCATACTGCGGATTGTGCTAAGCACTGTACTGAAGCAACAGTTACCTGAAGATTCCCTTTGACAAGGTGAATACTCAGGTGACCCTGGCCAAGGGATTTAACACAATGCCATGAAATTCTGAAAAATATAAAATCTAACTATTATAGCTGTGCGATTAAAGTAATGGTAGCTGAAGACTACAGGAGATAAGCGAAAAATAAATGACTGGCAAGAAAGATGTCCACTGGCTGCTGAAGGACAAATGAAAGGCGACCTATGGCACCGTGTGGAAAATGACATGCAGCTTGGGAAACAGCAGTAAGAGCTTCCAAACAATCTGAGCATGCGGCGTCACTAAGAACTAGAGCTTGTGCACAGGGCTAGCATATGGATAAAGTAATTAACCAATTAAAAGGGCACATGATGGATATAATAATCTATAGGATTAAGTCTAAGGGGCTGATTAAACATATATGAAAGAGAGGTAATTTAGACTCTAGTTGCTGGACTATTGACACTGTAATGCTGATCATGACCTAGCAGCAAACCGCTATTGTGTTTTTCAGTTGATACACAGCCCTAATAAAGAAAAACAAGTGATGAACCAGGTGTTAAGTGAGTTTTCTGTAGCTGGGAAAGGTTGAGTAACTCTTGTGCCTAAAACAGACGGGATCAGAAGCAGATTTAGCCCCTGGGCAGCCAGTGATAGCCTCTCGCAGAGCCGTGAGCTTTGTAGAGTCAGGCAAGGCAGGATAACTAGCAGCAGTGACCAGAGGCAGATGGAGACACATTCAGTGCCGCTTTTTTTCACCCAGGGAATTCCTAAAGAAAATATCTTCACATCCTAGATCATATATTCTTTTTTTTTTTTTTTTTCAGTTTTCACATTCAGCAGAGGACCCAGTTCTGCACATTGAAAATGGATGCCAACTCCCACTGGATTTTAAAAAGATCAGCTGAAGTTTCCTTTTCAGTTAAAGAAACTGAGTGAACGTTATCTGAAATATGTGAGAACAAACTCCAGATTAGAGTTTGCCCTCCACTCATAATATACAATGGGAATTACAAGGCTGCCTGTTCAGCAGTTAGATTACTGACACTGTACCACTGTACCACTGACACTGTACAAGTCATATTGCTTTCAGTAAAAAAAAAAGCACTTTGCTTAAGGTTTTAGCTCTCAAACTGATGCAACAAAATGAGACTTACAGCTTTCCTGCAACCAAAATAGTGATTCAAGATCTCATATTTGCAGAATCATTCTTAAAAACATAGCTCAGGTGCACCCTATGGGTTCAGAAACCAAAATGCAGACCAGTCATTTACAGAACTGCAGCTGCAAGACTCTTGGAAGAGTCTACTCTAACACCAATGTAATATTCCTAAATGCCTTTTTTCCCTTTCTTATTAGACAAAAACTGCAGTTCGATCCAGTGCTAACATAAGAAATTCCATATTGGTCAGAATAAACCTGTCTACCCAGTCTCTAGCAGAGATCAGCACACTCCACTCAAGCACACTCCACTCAGCAAGCACACCTACAGCAATGCTCCTATGTCTAGTCCTTATATTTATGCTATGGATTTTCCCATAAAATTTGCCTACAGGATTATACATTCAAATTGTGCTACCATAATTATTTTTTTTCTAATTGCTTCTACTGTCTTCCATTTAAACTATATTGCCAATCTGAATGTTTTAAATTACATAAAAGTTTTAAACTATTATGAGTAAGATCACAGTTAACCAATGCTCCATATCTTGTAAGTGCTCTGTCAATAGACTCATGATTATTTCTTCATTGTGAACAAGAGCATTGAAAGAAATGAAAATTAGAGTTTCTCCACTTAAAAAGAAGAAAATATTCTCTAATTAAAAAATAAATGTGAGTACTTCACCCCTAGAAAAATACACATATCATGATACAGTCTTAATAACAAGCCTACCCCTTTTCATCTAAACATTTGTTTTTACACCTGTCTCATAGGACTAAGTATAGCCTGATTCAGTTCTTTGCCACCATATGCTGCCAGTTTCTGAGTGCAGCAAAAGTGAGTTTACTTTTAAGAGGTTCTATGCAAATTCCAGCTGCTAATAGCATTCATTTTTATTTTCAAAACGATTTACTGCTTAGATGTTTAATTTCTACTTGTAGTTGCTTAAAGTATATTCAGACTTCAGATGGCACTTGTCTAAATCTTACATGGTTTATTCATCCTGTACACCTGTGAAAGGCTCTTGAGAAGAATAAGGTACAGCTAGTTAGTCATAAAAAATATTTAGTTCCTACTAAGCAAAAATTTTGAAAATCTGTGAACCATCACTTAAATTCAGAACCTCAATATATTCATTCCTTAACTATTACTTCTCCTCAAATAAAATGAAAATTATGGTCTTTTATTGCACAGTTCCACAGGCAAAACAGGGTGCTCTGGAGTTTGGTTACAGGAGGAATGCCTCCCAACATTCAGGACAGGACTCTTTCTCCTAACCTGTACTGCAACCACCTTTTTGAATGAAGTAAATCCATAAGTGGACACCACTGTGCACATAACTGCACATAAATGCAGTAACTTCAGAAGAAGAAGCCTCCAAGTAGACCCGCAGAACTAAGCAGTAATACTGTGGAGAACATGCCAGACCCTAGCAATAACATAACACTACCACAGTGCTCAGGGTGTCTCATGCCACTGTCTGGTGCAGGAGAAGCAGCAGCTCTGTGATGCCCTTACTCTCGATCATACCTGGTACGAGCTCAGTAAACCTGAATCACAGATTAAGTCCCTTTGGTCATCTCTCTCCACTCTGATTCAGCACAGCTATTTGGTGTGTCAAACACTTCACTGAAGCTCTCAATTCAGTCCAAATAGTGCTTAATCTCAGCTTCTCAGGTCTGGCCTGTGTCACCCAACCGACTTTCCCCAGCATCAGTGGAGTCTCTTTCTCCAAGAAAGTTTAGGCCAGTTAGAAAAACTAAGTTCTTTTTCTGTGCATAGAAAAAGAGGATAGGAGAGATGTTGACACTGCTACATCCCATGATAAATACTTCATTTATTTTGCCTCAACTCATCTTCAGTAGGTCTTCATAACACATTTAATACTTAATGACCTCTCAGACTTTTTTTTACTAATAGACTCTGAATCAGGAAAATATTTTATAGCCTGTCCAAGTTCACGCATATTCTAAAGAGTTTCTTTACCCCCATCTTGAATACAGAGTGCTGTCTAGAGTGATGACCACAACAATGGAAAAGACTTGGAAGGTTAGTATGACTGCCTGATAGTTTATAATTTATGCAGAGACAGTGATTCTCTATAAACTGTAGAGAGACACCTGAAATATATGGGAATTCAAAGTCATAAAACTGCATGGTAGTTCAAAATACTGATAAATCATTTTCTTCAGTATCATGGAAGTCATTAGTACCCCAGCTGAAAGTGTCATTGCAGCTGTGACACTTTGTCAAACACAGACTCCTTTCTTCCTCCTAAGAGACAATAGGGAGAACAAACAGAAGAAAGGCAGAGAGCTTGGGAAACGCAAAGAAAAGAAGTTCAAAAATTTGTGAGTGTGTTCTTTATCTACACACACCAAACTTGAAATATTTCCTGGAGTTTTAATATACATCAAGCTCTGCACTCCTTTTCTGAAGACCAGATCTTATAAGTATTTTCAGAAGTTTTGCCCAGTGATGGTTTAGGTTTTCTTAGCTGTATGCTTAAGCCAACAACCACCCCACAGTTGTCGGTTGGTCTTCTAAAAAAATGCATGCCCTACAGAATGATTTCACATTGACTTTCCTTGAAATTCAGATCAGACATCAGCAATCAATTATATAAAATTGTTAACTTGTATAACTAGTGCGTAACTATTAACTTATGTAACTTGTGGAACAGTTACATCATCCTATTTTGCATTCATATTTTTCTACTTTAAGTAATTAGAGAAATTGACACAAAAAGACCATCACAAAAGAGACAAGATGCATGTGCTAGTATAAAAAGATTTTATTGGCATGATTCTGGGAAGACTACATTATTCACAGAGAAGTTACAAAAGTCATTCTTAGAAGTACCAATAAATATTTTTCTCTTCTTCCCACCCTTTCCTAGACAATGTTAGCACAAAATTTATGCTCTATTTTGGAATAATGTATTTTATTACCTTTTCAGAGTTTAGGCTTATTTGTCATCCAACTAGTCTATCTATTATTCTGTATCTGTGTGAGATTTTCAGCAGCTCTGTATACAGATATATATATGTATAAGTAGAAATTATTCATTTTATCCCTCCTTCATGGATTAGATAAAAAGCTCAGGATTTTTGAAATATTTTAGGTCATATCTGGAAATATTTATTGCTAGGTCATGCTGTTCTGAACATATTATCTTGTAAAACAGCATAACTGGAAACACATAACATTGCATTGGAGTACTGGGATTCCAGTCTCTCCCAAAACTTTGGCATTTGCACTAAATGTCCTAGGTAGGGGGTCATCAGTCATGTAATCAAAACATGCGTTCATAGAGATAATTCTTGGATCTGTTTTAAGGTTTTGCATCTTACAACAAAGAGCAAGGTGTTATCGAGTGAGCGAGGCAGAACCTGATCAAACAACTGGTGCTGCAGTTTGCCCTTAATTTCCTGGGACAGACCAGACAAGCAGGCGTCCGGCTGTTTCTTAAACATATCACAGTTTCTCTTCTTTGTAAGTTTCTTTGCAAGAAGTTTTGCACAGTTTCTCTTCAGATTTACAGATTAAGTGTTTTTTTATCTCCTCATAGACAAAAACTTACATAAAATCATAGAAAAAAAACAACTACTCAGAGTTTAAGCCAATCACTACATATAAGTTAGAATGGCACTTCCATGTGGGAAGGTATTTGCTTATTGAAGAGTTTTCTGTACCATCTTCCTCAGTCTGTATTACTGGTCACTGGACACTGGAAAAGCTGGGCTTTGATCCAGCATGTGCATTCCAGTATATATGTTCTGTTATTCATTACATTAGCAAAGTATCGTAGCTTTACAGACTGAAAAGACAAAAGCTAAAAGACAAAATCTAAAAGATCATTAGGGTCTTTTAGCAAATCTAAAGAACCCATAAACAGTATTTCTTCTTTCTGCTATCAGGTTATGTGCTGTGCAGATGAATTCCTCCAAGATGGCTCGTCGGTCTCAGGCAAAGACTTTGCCTCCTATAAAGCTGCAGGTGCCGCCTTCTGCAAATATTAATAACAGTGCTAGAGAGAGGGCCTCAAGCCTGGGAGCTCAGCCACCCCACCCCTCCTGATACACCCATCATTTCCTCTGAAAATGCTTCTTACAAGGCTGCAGTTGTAAAGGAATTTTTCCAAAGATACAAACCAAGGACACAGGTGAAGCAAAGGAAAGGCTGGCACAGGTACATTCCACGGAGGGACAAGGCCGCAGCCAGGCTATGTCTTTGCTCTTCCCTCACTTTAAAACATCTTGTGAGCACCAACTGCCTCAAAAAACACCTTAGCAGAGGCAGAAATCACCCCATCAGTGTTCCCCAATCAATAACTGCTTATTTACCCCAACCTATGGTCCTTGCCCACATCCCATTGGACATCTCCAACATCAGTACGCCGACATTGGATTTTTTTCAAAGATTGCTCCTCATGTGCCGTTAGTCTTCCAACTGTAAGCGTTATTTCTTTGTGCCAATTCCCTATTAACGGGGGGGTATCCCCCACAAAAACAGGCGACTGAAGGTGGCTGAAGCCTTCAGATCACAAGGGGGGACACTAGAGAAGAAAAGGATTGTGGAAACCTGTTACGTTTAGATTAATAGCTGCACATTTCCACATTAAACCTGCATTTTTGAAATTTCCATTAACATGAATTTATAGACAGAAACATTAGGATAGTTTTTAAATTTAAAAGTTAGAGACAAACTCATTAATTTGACAGGAAAAAGCTAACACCACAATCTCTAAAGAATAACATCACCAGTGCACAGAGGGGAAATCCTGGCTATATATATATTTCCCTGCTGCTTATGTATAACTGTAGTGATAATTTCTTAGAGTAATAGGAAATGAATGAGAGTCAAAATGTGAAAGAATCAATTACTAAAATTAGGCGGTGGATTTTTGACTATAAAAAAGTCATTAGCCCAAAAACTAATGCCCATAGGTTTTTACAGTTGAGTAGCTTGAAAGCTGAAAAAAAATAGAAGTCTATCACTGCTTGGTGACCTAGTTTCCATGGTCATGGCTAATTCGATCTTCTTGCCTTTCATATCTCTCTGTCTCTGTCAACAGACAGATGAGCAGTGGAAGAATAGAAGAGGCAGGTTGGGTTAAGAGGCCAGATCAAGTAAAATCATGACACATAAGAGAGTGGAAAATTTCAGAGACCTAGTCACTAAATAAGCAGACAATTACTCTTATTAAGAGGAAGTCAAAGGACATTATTATCACAAATATAATATGTCTCATAAATTGCCCCAAAGTGTCCAAGTAAATGATCTATGCATGGATAATATAATGTCTGAAACAATTATTATACCATTTATAATATGAAATTTAAATTCTAGAGATAGTTAATCAAGACAATTAAATAAATATGTTTTAAAATGTGAATAAAAATGTGAATATTAAAAATGACACTTCAGACATAATACAGGAATAGAGGAAAAAAATGAATGTGTCAAAATACTTTAACATTTTTCTGAAAGAATTATTGTTAGTTTTTGCCTTTGTTTTGAAAGAGAAGCAATTTTTCAAATGCAAAATATTCCAGAAATCATACATTTAATTTCTAGTCCTTTGAATATTTTATCTTAACAACAGAACAAAAATTTAAAGTTAACACCATAGAAAATAGCAAAATGCATGTCCCTTTTTAAGTCATGAGAGTGTAACTCCGGCAGCTCCAGCTGTCCAGCCATCATACACCATTCAAGTCAGTCCCTGCATGAGCTGCTACACATCCCAGCAAAAAAGTAGGTTGCATAGAAATGCTCTAAAGGGTAGAAAAATAAAGGAAAAGGACAGGAGAATTAGCACGTGAGAATGATCTGTTAGGTAGGGACAGGGGGATTTAAGACACAGATCAATAAGAAGCTGATCTCTATTAATTTTACTAATGTTCACATCATCTTTTTTTTCTATTCAGTCCCCACTCAGGTTTGCACACTCTAATTAAATCTTTTAAAAAATAGGTACAAACTAAATGAAAGAGGCCTAGAATATACACTTCAAATGATTATATGGTCTGAAAGAGGTGTATCTGAAATCTAAGTACATTGCACTGTTATGAAGGCCCTGCCCACAGTGGCCATGGTCAAGTATAAAGGGAGATGTGGATTGCAGTAATCCATATCATTCCTGACGGGTTCCTTCCTACAGCTTTGTCCAAGCAGCAAGTGCTCCAGCCAACTCCTGGGCCCGATTTGTTGATCGTCCATGTCACAACTTCTCTGAAGGACCCATGGGGTCTTCGCAGCCAGCAAGGCTCTGGAAAGGGAATTGGACGGGGTGCAGGGACAGAGTCAGGACATGTTCCCACAACCCAATCCTGGATTCTACAACTTACAAGTAACTTACTTGTGACACTCAGTTCTGGTGATCAACACACTTGTTTCACAAGAATCACATATTTGAAAAAAAAAATGGGGGATGATGACAGAATTAACTATACAATTTTTAATTAAACATTTTAAATAGAGATACTTTATTTTGAAGGTTAGCTCTCCGGTCATTCTTTTGAACACACAGAGCAAAATATAAATGGGCTGATCATTTCAATGCTACATTCAGTTTCAAGGCTGCTAATAAAATGTATTTATCTGAATGCAAGAAATTGAGCCATTATTTTCTCCGGTATAGATTTATTCATAATAGATATTTTGGTATAAAATAAATTATAAATAACTGGAAGAAATTTTGGAAATTTACAGGAAAAAGTAATTAACAGAATTATGAACAACTTGTTTTAAAAGACTTTAGGACGGCATTAACTTTTTAAAAAATATTATGTCTTTATATGATATACTTCATTATTTAGGTACTGAAACTTCCTCAGTCATCTATGAAATCTGATTTAATATTAAGCTTTTGTGGTTTTTTTTTAATCTGTAACCATTTAAATTCAGAGGTTGTAGTGTGCAAGATACCAATAAAACACAATTATGGCCTAGTGGATGGAGCTTGCAGACACACACAAATAACTTCACCTATATTAAGCAATTCAGTTAAAATTCAGTATGAAACCAATAAAAGTGAAAGAAAGGCTCCCTTTGGAAAAGTTTAGTCTTTCACAGTGCTTTTTAAACCAAACAGAATAAAATTGTTATTGTCTGTTATTCTGGTAATAAAAAGACTATTTGTCTTCTTGTGGTATAACCAGAAGAAATTTCTGTTGTCTGACAAAAGCACAAAGTTCAGGCTCAGAAATTTTTGGTAGATATTTTATTCATAGTTTTTTCTTCTACTTTGCATGAGCTCTAAATATCCTAAGAGATCAAATCACCTTGTAAAAGATAGAATTTTTTCACGTGTTTTGATCTAGCTGGAATGGTCTGTTGAAAAAAAGCATTTTATAAATTTTATTATTCTACGTAGTATGTGTCACTTTCGTCTATGCAGATGTAATAAAACATTTACTGCAAAATTCTATAGTTCTTTACTGAAGAGAATTATGAATCTTGAAAGGCCAGCTATAAATATCTTTTCTAATGCTTTTGTGACTGAGAAGAGCTTCATTATAATGACTACAATCCTTGTCTGTCCAGACTTTCTTTTTCAAGAAAATCACAAATTGGTAATTTCTATGTGTTAAATTGATTTCTTTAACTCCCTTCTTGACAGTTGCTCTGCAATATTCTTTCTGAATAACAAAGGAGGAAAAAAAGTGTTTATTATGATAATTCCTATAAAAGGAATACCTGGTACTTTTGCAATGTAAACTGAAAGACTATATTAAATATTTCTGCTTCGACGTGTGAAAAAAAGTGAAACGTTTCTAGATTAATTTAGAGAAACATAGGAAAACAAAATAAACAGGTAAGATTGCTATTTTCCTTGTATCCATTGCCCTATTACAGACCTCATCCATGAAAGGTGATTCCCAACACCAGAAAAGAAGAATGCTAAAGAGAGCGCAGGACCTGCATATGTACCTTTCAAAGTTACCATCTTCAGTGGCTTTTACATGAAAAACACAGTAATATGGATGGGTAGTGAAGCTGAAGACATGACGGACTTACTCTAATGTAAGTGTATCTCATCTGACGTTTAGGCAGTTCCCACAGAGGACATTTTCCTCCGTTTATTTAGAGCTTCCCTTAACGCTCCCCTTATTCCAGTCATAGTCAAACAAGGCTCTGCAGCATGGAGCCTGGTGAGCAGTGCAAGGCATATGCAGAGCAGGAGAATGTAACTGAATTTGGGGTTGTTTGGAGCCACTCAGTTTGGAACTTTGTTCATTTTATGGCAATCAGCAAAGAGAAATATGTTGACCTTAGTGAAATGAAAAACTGTGCTGGGATACACCACCATGTTGTCTCACTGGCTATCTCACTCTATACTGGTTTGCTTGTGACAGAAAGACGCTCTTATATATACATATATATATATAATATACCTGTAAGAAAATAGGTAGCTGGTATGCACATATTTATCAAACCAGATGAAGAAAAGCAGGTTTAAGTCTTGAACCTCATTCAAAGAAGAGCAGAAGATTTTTTTCCAGAGTAGCATCAATTGGCCCCAAAAGCTTGTTTTTAAGGGCCTGCCAATGAGTTGTGCTTGAGAGATGTATAGTGAGCAGGGCATTGGCTCTCAATAACCAGCTTGAACAGAAAGGTAAACCTAAAGTAATTGCATTCTTCCTGGATTTCAGGTGTGCACGCCAGCACTTATTCTTTCTTTCATATCTCCTGCAAGACAGCTTGGGAAGAGCAAGTGTGTGGGGGAGGAAGGGAGGACAGAGAGAAGAGATTGGCAAATCAAGCATTAACTGTTAAGAGAGCGAAAGATTTGAGAAACCAGATCCTGAAAAAAAAGGCTGTCTAGCCAAACAAACCTCAAAAAATCATAGGAGTAAAGGAAAGTGTTTGAAGGAGCCACCAGTGAGGACTATGAAATCCTTGTTAATGTTATGCCCCAATGTTTAGATCTGAAGCAAAAGAGCATGCAAATCTCACCACCTCTGGAAGGGCTGAATGGCCATTTACCACCCTGTGATGCCAGAAACAGACCTGAGCAGAAGCAAAGGGATCAACAAAGAAGTGATTAACTCTCAGCCTTTTACCTGAGATGGATCTGAGGCGTTTGGTGCATGCTGCTCAGTTATAGAAATCAAAGGATTATTTCATGCCAAGGAGCTATGAAAGGGGTGCTCATTTTAAAGGATACCAAAAGATACTCTAATACTGAAGTTTCCATTGCTCAGGCTGGCGCAGCAATGCTTCATTTTGCGTTATGGCAGTCAGGAGAGCAATGCAATGTGTTGTATCACAGCTTCCTAATTAGCTTAATCTGGTAGAAACTGGCACCGCTGCTTGAGTCTTGCCCTTCCTTGAGGCTCAGGTATCATCCAAATGGAAATTACATTTTGGGGGGCAGGTTAGTGTCCAGTGCCACACCAAGCTCACCTTGCAGCTGTATATAACATTTTCTCAAGAAAGGGGTCAAGAATGAGCATCTAAGGTTGTGCCCTTCAGTAGCGAAGCTGATTTACGTCAGATTAAATTGCTGTGAGATCCTGAGGTAACGGTTGCCACAGAAAACCTTACGATGGGGAGAACAGGCTGTTGTCCACTGCAGCTTTGCATGGGATCAGTGACAGCGATTCCTCAGCCATCCCTGACAGCTTTTTTCCCTGCTTGACACTTTATATATTTTTCTGTTCATTAATCTGCTCAGTTGGAGTAATAATTTATTCCAGTCTCATTAGTTAATGAGAATTGTCATCTTTATTAAATCTCTCCCTTTAAAAAAAAAAATAAAAGTAGCCATGTTTCTTACTTCTTTCCTCCAAAATAGTTTCTACTGTGTTTGCAAGAATAGGATATTGGTTTAATAATTACGGATGAAATCCCTGTCCAAATTAAATCAAAAGCTTCTCTCCCTCTGATTGCGCTGCCAGTTCGATTAACCTATTGTCATTCTAACACAAGTACCCTGCAAATGCAGCTCCAAGGCTCCCTTGTTTTCTGTGTAGGAATCGCCACTGCCATTGGGGCCATGAACTCCCCTAGTCAATGATGATTTTTTCAGTGCTGCTGTCCCACCACAAAGTGAGGAGTGGATTCCATCCTGTAAGTGCACGAATCTTCCCTGTTGCCCTTAGCCAAATTTAAGGACCTACAGAAAATTTGTCGTATTGTTCTTGCGAAGCAAGTGGAACTACTGTAGTTAGTGAGGGCTTCAGGAGCCTATATTACAATGTCATATAAACATGCAACTAATTAACTAGATGATGAAGAGGAAACATAAAAGCAGTTTCTTATGCCTGGGGAATTAAAGATCCTAAGGCTCAAATGGCAGCTTTAACTAAGGATTTCTTTGCTTTTGTTAGGACAGTTTTTTTTTATTTTAATACATATTTTATATTAAAATTAATTATTATACATATTGGATTCTGCGGTTATAATTTGTATTTTCTGCTTTATGTGTCACTCACTCATTAGTTTCCTAAATAACAGGGAACACACTTAGTCAGTTGGCATTTTCCAGTGTTTTAATTGCCTGCTGTGATATAATTATTGTGACATTTTGGGATGTTTTTAACATCCTGAATTAAATATTCTGACATCCCACAGAGCACTTCATGAAAACAGTCAAACTGTATTCAAGTCATTAGGAGTCTACAGTTGTCCTTTAATAATAAAATTATCTTTGACACAAAAAATACAGGTAAAATTAAAGTATTTAACAACTTATACATTCTGTCAGTTTTCATTCTTAAAAGTACATAATGTTATTAAGTATAATGTGGAAACTCCCAGCTCACAATAGTGCATGAGTTCATAGATAGGATTTCACAAGTAATATTCTTGTATAGCTACTAAAAATAAAGTGAAAATAAAAACTGAATATTTGTTGAATACTCATGTTAAAATATGCTACATCTGTTTTAAACTATTTCAAACAACATGCTCTTATCCTTCTTTAATGATGGTTATGGTTATCTTTCAAAATCCTACTTTTCACAAAAAAAAAAAAGAAATTCTCATGATGAACAGCCATGTCTCCTGCTTGTTCTTTTCAGCCCCTTTTGCAAGGGGCTTGGGAATTTCCTAGTACGGTAGTAAGAGCTTTCAGGACCCACAGAGCCCGCAGATCGGCCCTGCTCCATGTCCACCTGAGCACGTTGGCCTTCAGCACCACCAGCGGTGGTGGATCTTGTCCAGGCACAGAGAGGAGCTTGGAGAGCCATGGAGAGAGGTGCTGCACCCTGGCAATTTCCAATGAACATGCAGTCCCTAAAGAGCAGCACATCGATGCAGTCACCTCCTAACCTGAGCCCAGCCCAAAATGTCACTACTGAGATGGCGCTGCTAAGCCACAAACAGTGTCTGCTTATTAAATATGCTCTTGATATGGTCCATGTTTGAAAATAAAATAAATGTTTGATTACCCTTATCAATGATTCCTTAAAAATAGGGACATAAGAAAAATCTCAAGATCATGCATTCACAATTCTAGGCCTAAATAATATTTTTCTGTCTTTACTATGGATTTCATTAGTCTTTAATGCTAATTAATTCAAATTCAACAAGTTTTTGTTGCAGGCACACTCAGACAATTAGAAATGGGTGTAACATTAATCTTCAAGTATTATTATACAAATCTTATTTGTGATCATATGTATTTATAAAAAAAATGCTTCACACTATTGAGTGAGTGAGGTACCATATTGATATTGACTGAACAAGATGAGGGACAGAAATGAGGCTTACGGTGTCTTGTGTGGAAATCCAGCAGTTGCTATTACTAGAACTGAAAACAGAAGTAAGGAAGCAACAGCAAACAGCCCTATATCTTAATGGTATCAATTTGATAGTAAGACCATAAGAAGTAAAGGCCTTCCTATTTCTTAATCACAGCACAGGAATATCTTTTAAAACAAATCCATTATCTGACACAAGTGATGAAGATGACGTTTTTACTGAGAGCTGTGTGTGCAAAATTAATGTTCACCATAACCACAGTTAGAAGCTGGAGGGGGAGATAATGGAGTTATGGTGATGGGACGACTACGCAGCAAGGATGTTACTTTTGCGTGTACGATTACCTGTCTCCTCCGTGAGTTATAACTTTACTTACACAAGTACTTATTTACTTTATATTTTCCGGATTGTAAATAAATGATTCATGTTGACTTTAGCATGCCTTAGTGTATTTACTGCAATAAAAGTCCCTGAAATAATCCCAGTGATATAATCAAAATCTTCAATAATCCAGCTGACATTTAGTGCTGATGCTCTGTCCTCATGATGAGCCTCTGTGCAAACCTGAGAGAAGAAGGAAGGAATATTTTTTGTTGTTGAAATTAAGTCTACAAATTTCATATGTCTTAAAAGGATTTTAAATTACTTAATTACAGTTGCAAATAGTAGATGTAGGTTTTAACAGACATAGGATTTGCACTAATAGCAAATACCCCGTTAACTTAAGGGAAACTAATTTTCTCACAGAACAGTCTGTATCCAGAGCCAAGAAATGAAAATATTACAAATAAAACAAACAAAAAAATATTAAACTCATATAAATACCGTCTGCACTTAATCAGGAGTTGATCTGTACTGGACTAAATTTACCTCAGTCCTGAGTCAATTTTTGATCCTATCAAAGCTCACGTACTTCATTTTAGCTCCTGTTTGGCCTAACTGAAGCTAACTGAACTAAAAGCACCCCTATTCAATACAACACTTCAGTATATGCTTCATGTGGCTGAATCCGGTGTCAGCTTAAGCATTCACTTATAGCGAGCATCCTGCTAACATGCTGTCCTAACTTTGCTTTCCCTTCTGCCTGCAACTCTTGCTGTGCTTTAGGATAGTGACTGTTCATTGTGAAAAAAAAAAAAAAAGAGAAAGAAGATTATCCAGAGCTTCTCATTCAACTGTACATTTTCCATCACAAAATACGAGGGGATTGAGGTTTTGAATTTGAAATATGGTCAGATGACATTGCAGTGCTGTGGTGTAGTATTAAAAAATAAAGGATGAATCAAAAAGCTATTAAGTGCCAGGAACAAAACTCTTTAGGAAGGCTTTCCATAGTGTTAGGACATCTATTGTGCAGGAATATATGTTTTAAAAATTACTTTTTGTCCTTGTTTATCTGAGAAAGATGCTGAAAGACCATCTCTTCACTTTATTAGAAAATGAACCCCTACCTCACAGAAAGCCAACTGTACTGGTAATTTCATTCATGACTTGTTCTGAGATAGTAAGGATTTACTATTATATCCTTACTTACATAGTACTTTCAGATATATTGAAGTGATATCTAAGGTTACAAGTCAAATATCTCTCACAGTTCAACATTTTTAGATACAGTACTTTCTTATTAATAAATTGGGATTGGGTTATTATCACAGTGGGAGCACCTACATTAGCATTTATTTCAATCAAAAACCAATATTTTCAAGCAAATCTCCCACTCACCCCATGTACCAGACTGCAGCTCACATTAGAGTTGTATAGAGTGGAAAAGTGGGGGGTTTATTTTCAAATACAAATAAGCTAAGAGATAAGCCTCAGAAGCACTCCTAATGTGGTCAGGCCAGGCATAAATGCTCAGTCCATGAAGCCAGCAAATTAAAATAAAATCTCAAAAAAAAAAAAAAAAAAAAGAAAGAAAGAAAATGGAGACATCAGACCAGACCACTAACTGTATAACTCTACTAGTCCAATGAGTCAAGTTGCGCTTGCGGATATGGACATAAGCATTCTGTCCAGAAAAAAGCCACACAAGGTTTGATATTTAAATGTATAAATCACTAAAAAAAAAAAAAAAACTTATAAGAGAAACTAGAAGTATTATAGTGACTGAAATTAATAGCAGCAAGTTTTCCTCTTACGCAATATGTAAGGCTTTAGGGGAGGTTCCTTTCCGTCCTTGCTAATGGTTCACCTCCTAATTCTGTGGGTTTCCCAAAATATCCATTGATAAGCTATTCATGGGATTTAAGCTTCTGTGTTATCTCTGACAAATCCTTCCTGCTTCTTTCCAATGCATCTTCACTTCTTAAATGAACATCTAAACCAGGTGATCCAGACTGCACTCCTGCCTCCATCTGTAGGGGTTTAACTCTCTCCATCTCAATACCTACAACATGAGAGTGAGTAATCTTGGGAAGAAAAGATAACGGTGCTCTCCATCCCCTTCCTGATGCTGTGACACCATGCAGAAAGGAATTTGTGATATATTAGGTAGGAAAGAGAGAACTCAGTTCTAAATTATTGGTCAGGACATTTTTTGTGAAAGAAAGGAATACTTAGTGACAGTCCACGGGTAGGTAGTGATACCTAGTTCTGGTTTCAAAAAAACAGAAGCATTTTGCAAGTAATCTTGTAGTAAATATTAGGTATGCTCTGTGAATGCCTCCCAATCAAGCTGCTTAGAGGATTTGGTAAAGAAACAGTCCCCAGCTCACTGCCAGACTGAGGCAAACACAGGTAAGCTCTGAGCAGTTCTGGGCAGCCACAAAAGCACAGGACTGGCTACAGTTGGACCTTTAACAGCAATTAAAGAAAATAAAGGGTGTCTAGAGTGAAGTCACTACTGACTAAGGTCTTTTTGAATTTTATTTTAGGGTTCAGCCCTTTATTTGAGCTAGTATCTGTGTCTTCTTGTTCTGGAGTATCTTAGCA
Organism: Crypturellus tataupa; assembly: GCA_034781795.1. NCBI lineage: Eukaryota > Metazoa > Chordata > Aves > Tinamiformes > Tinamidae > Crypturellus > Crypturellus tataupa. The sequence continues at coordinate 1,753,337 of JAWLRI010000923.1, read as the reverse complement.
CTTTATTAAAGAAGTTGCAGGGCCTTAGGGAAATAACCAGAGGCCAACGCCACACACAAAGGAGAGCAGAAGGAGGTGCCTGCTGCAGCAGCGTAACTTAACCAGCTTTGAGCGAGGCAGCTCGAGCCCTGGCATCGAGACGGTGAAATCCCAGGAGCGCGTGTGGGCGGCTGCACTTACAGGCTGCATCCCTGCCCCGGGCATGTGGGTTTGGTATTGGCTCCGAGGCCTCAGACAGCAGGCGTGATGTAAAGCCAGCCCAGCAAAGAACTTTAGGGATGCGCTTAAGTTCATTTCTAATTAGGAAAGTGGGTAAGTGGATGCTCAAACTTAATCACCTGCTTAAGTGCTTGTCTGAATTACAGCCTCGCACTGGTATAATAGATGACTATATCTTTATTTAGAATCCATTTTAAAATTCTGTACAGAAACAGGGCAGAAAAGTATTGAGATTAAAGGAAGGGGGATGAAGCTGAGTAAATTCTATCCATGCTAATATTGTAGGCTTTTTGAATGCTGTCATACCAGCTTGACCTTTATTTAGAAATCTGTTTCATTTTGCCGTTTGAGATTGATGCATTTCTGAGCTTTAAACTGTTTTTGAGAGAAAACCATTTCATCCTTTTTACTCCCCCTCCACAGTATAACAGTACATAAGGATGTTAGATTTGCAGTAATTCCAACTGTATCTGCTCAGTATATGCAACAGAGTTTGCTCCTGCCCCTCACTCTGGTGAAGCAGTGTTCTCAGTAGATTTTTATAGAAAAATAAAAGCACAGCTTAATTAAAATGTTTATTTTTAAGGATGAGAACAATATTGGGATAAAACAATTAAATCAAATGAAAAAAATTCAGAGTCATTAAAATCCTATCCATCATTATAAGCAATGGAACATTTATTCTTCAAAAATATGGTTTAACACAGAACATCTTATGTTTATTGAATTCAAAAAAAAAGAACTTTTGCATTACTAAACAGTCCACGACATACCTCATAAAAGAGAGAAATTATACTGTTAACCTTTGTGAACAAATCCCGGGGTTTAGTAAATAAAGTTTATAGTGCTCACAGGAGAACTCTGAAATCCTTAATCAAGCCAGACGCAGTTGCAAGAACAACTGCTATTTCAAAGTTGGAGCTTCACCTTCTGAAACTTTTTCAGGCTATTAAATCCTTGCTGCATTTCGTTACACAGGTAGCAAAACTATCCCTGTGTGGACTGCCCATCAGACTGCATGTAGTTTTTTTCTTTCTGTCATGATAAAAGACACCATATAGTGCTTCAGTCTTGCATATTTTAAACAAAGCTTTACTGAAATTTCACTTGTAAAAGAATCCCAACAAATGATTACAGGATTACAGCTTAAACAATTATTTTGTAGGTGTAGAACATGGTAACACAAAGACACAAATATTTCACTTTTTAGGTGCAGCTGTATGAATTTATTGGCAATCAGGCAACTTAGGGTAGAATTTTTGGCATATCACTAGAAAGAGTAAGTGCTTGTCCATATAATTGCCATGCAGAATCAAGGCCTAAACTTACTCAGTAAAGAACCTAAATTCATCCAGAACCTTGAGGTCAGACTAGTTTCAGCTTCTGTAGACATAAGCACATCCCATCTGCTATAGGTTTAGAATCCCTAGAAATTTGTTTCATTACATGAAAAATAATAAAGTAGAGCAAACTAATTCTGCAGCTGGAAACTCAGAAATACATTCAGAAATACATTCAGAAATATTAAGACATGTTTTTAAATAATGGCTTGGGAACAATCCGTTCCCCTGAAAGTAAAGTCCCTAGAGGCTTTCTGACCAAAGAACACCAACCAGAACAGGATAAGTAGGCAGATATCATGTCTGTCCTCAGTTAGAGCCTTATTAGTAAAACATAATTTAGGATAAGCTATGAACAAAAGGTTTTATTGCCTATCATTGTGGGAGTGATTATAACACTAAACTTGGGTTATTAGGCTAGGTCAAACTCCAAGATTTGTTTATTTTCCTGATTTGTGTCCTATCTCCTATGCTCCTATGTGTATCTTTTAGAAGAAGGAAGTGCTTCTTTATAGCACTCATTTGGGGAGTGTTTCACGTTATTCATTGCTTTTACTTGGCAAGTAATCGAATATATTCTCCCTTTCTGTTTTTTTTTCCCATGATGGTATGTTAACAGTGTGTGAGTCTCTACATTTTCTTAGGAAAGGTGCTGCTTCCAAAGCCTGTGGTAAGTGCTGGAGATGGGAGATTGGCTCTGTTAGAGGGAAATTAGCAGCAATGCAAGCAACCTTTCCCTAGGCATCTCCTCATAAACTGCAGAACATGTGCTCCTCTTCAGAGAAGAGAGGCCCACCAGCACATCTCCTCTTTGAGAAAAGGTGACTTCTAGTCGTCACTTCTCAAGCAATTTATGATGAAATGAAATGAAACAAAACGAAACAAAACGAAATGAAACCTTAAGGAGCTTTGGTAACTTTGGAGTTTGTGTACCTTGTACCAAAGGATCTCCTCATGGCCTCTTCCTCCTGCCAATTGCACAGAGAAGCACAAGTTGTTTTCAGTTTTAGAGCAAAATACCTTGTTATAATGACCCTTATTTTACATACTTTTGTTGGAGTGGTAAGAATTACACTCACCTGCCTCTGTAATTCTTTCATTGCTGTAAGAAGAAGTTATGATTAAGGGGAAAAAGGGGTGTTTAATAATGTCTTTCAATGTTTCTTTCTTTCTTTTGGCTTTCATTTTCATACTGATCTTCACTTGCATGGTAAAAGCTACTAGTTTGCTACCAGCTCAGGCATTGTTTGCTACCAATTTGTCTATAAATGTTTGTGTATGTATATGTGTATATATATTATATACACATAATATATATACAAATATATATACACATACTCCTTTGTTTCTGAGAAATAAATATATATTTTAGGTTATCTGAGTTCTGCATAGAGGTTAATTGCCTCTGCACCTCTAAGGCTTTTCTTTTTAGAGTTGTATAAATTGGCATTTGAAAGAAACAAATTAGCTTGGAAGACTTGTTTTAAATGCACTTCTGTGTCCTAAGGCATGTTATTGCTTGATTAAATACTTCTAACTAATAGAAAATATCTTTCCAGATAACCAAAATGAAAGAAAACATCTGTTTTCACATGTCTAAAATCACTAATGTCACTTAAGTTTATCATCTTAGATAAGCCCATTAGATCTTCTTTTCTATTTCTTGTGGGAGTACAGCTATGCTCCCAACAGAAAATTTTAGCAGTAGATGGTATAATAAATTCCCATGCTGGCTAAAACTGTTGCTTCAGATGACGTATGAAGGCTGACTGTGAATTGTACAAGAAAAAAACAAAATCAGGTTTATATGATATAAAATATATAAAATATGATATAAAAATATATAAATTATATAAATTTTATAAAAATATGATATAAAATACGATGTTTCAAACATTACAAGTATGTCATAGGTTTTGAGAGATGAGGAGCAAACAAGGGGAAAAAGAAACTTTATATACCTTTAACTGGATTTATGATGTTCTAGCTAAGTTGAATCAATAATACTAATAAATTCAGAAGCCCAGGCTTTCAACAGTGAGTAAAATTATGAAGCATTTTTGACTTAACTTTTATATTTTGGAAGCAAATTTAATACTCTATTTGGTTACTGCTCTTCACGCATTACATATATTCATTGGCTTGTTGCAACAAGTTGGGCTGTTGAAACAGTGAGAGAACAACTTAGAAATGAGATCATGAGTTTTGTAAGGCATTTAACTCAATTTTGAATTATGTTGTTTTATAAAAAATATAGCACAACATTTGTAATCATCATTTGAAGATGTGAGGCAGTTGACAAATGCAGTGGTTAATAGGGAGTCACCATTGAATAAGGAAGTGGGCCTCAGTAAGAGCTAGCAGAAGGCACAAAAGCACTTGATTTTTCAGAAATGGGTTGCTAAATTGATCATTTCCTTAATGATCTGAAACTAAATAGAAAAGTCCTAGGATTGCTGTAGTTGTAAATAATGGAGAGGACAGGCTTATTTTGTGGGACACAGATTAATAAATAAAATGTGTGTCTCAGTGTAGCGAAGTGGAAAACTAAGCTTCTAGAAGGAAAAACAAATGGATATAGTTCCTACAGAACGGGAAACTCTGCCCTAGGCAACAATGGTCAAAAAAAGCTACGGACAACAGCACAGAACAAACATGTTCCTTCAGAAAGGCTAATGAGGTCCAAACATAGTTATATTCAAGCAGGGAAGAAACCTTTTAACCAGAATAACTTTACTTCCATTATCTCACCATTGAGATATATATTTTTTAATTCAGCTGCTTGCTCTTATTCTCCCTATCCATTCTCCTAGGGGAATTGAGAAGCTTTGAGGGGCATTGAGATGAGCTAGGAAGAAAGAGCAAAATCAACCAATGAATCAAAACCTCAAGCTGAGGAACTTCTTAATTTTTGATTTCAGTATACAAATACTCTCTCTCCTAGTTAACTGAGTATTATACTCCAAATATTTCTGAGGCACTGTATCTAATATGATTTTTTTTTTATCTCATCCACGTAATAGAAATACTTCATGCTGAATCTTATTTCTTAAAAGAAAGTTGCCATTGTTTATCTGTTTTAAAAAAGTACAATTCCAAAGACCAGCTGAAAATCCTCACAAATTTTGATTATAATCACCAGATATTTTTGGATTGAACATGATGCTCCTGAAATGAGACCTTTATGCCCTTGTAACAAGGGCTGGGGTGTGTGGATGGGAGGAGTCTGCCAGCTGGGACTGTTTTCCTTACCAAATAGTCTCAGATATTCACTGAGATCTTGGGAGAGCCAGAACACATTATCATCTTATCTTGGGCTTGTTTTTATATTGTATCTATTGCATCACTTACATCAATATAATTTGATTAGCAAAGTGAGATTTAATTTTTGTGAAACAAATAAAAAGCACCTTAAATCACATATTCAGCACAAACTGATATAAGTGATATAATATTTAACATTTAATCTTGAACTCTTTTCATATCAAGATGTCCTTGGGCAACACTGATTTGCCACTGAGTCACATATGTAAGACTTTGTTTGTGGTAATTTTAATCAGAAGCAAACTGAGGTACTCAAATTTAACAATCAGGCCACAGATGCCAGTTAATCTAGTCTTTGACTAAATTAATAGCTTTCATAATTGGGTACACATGGAGCTGTTTAAACATTAAGCACAGTGCTCTTAGGTATCTTAAACAAAAGAAAGTATGGCTGTTTTAACCAAAAGCTTTGAGCAACTGAGAATAACAGGAGTGTGGAGTAAACAGACTGCTGTGGGTGCACATATGTCTGCAGAGAAAAATAAACAGCAAGATCAGAATGAGCTTTTGGTCATTCTGATCATGGTCATAAGGTCATAAGGATGAGCATCTTTATGCCAGGACTCCTTAATTTTGGGAGGAGGGCACTTGGCAGAGAAGCTGCTTGAAATTAAAGTTGCTATGAAAACAAATTGACCAAATAAAGGCTACGGAAAAAAATCACCAAGATTTGAGTAGTCCCATGAGTTCTAACAGAATTCTCAATTCAAAGAGCTGAATTACTAGAGGAGATATAAAATCCCATATAACCTCCGTGGAGCCTGAGGGCTGGAGAGAGGAAACCATCAATGGTGTTATCTTGAAAATAAATTAAGTTAATTAAGATCAAAATCAAGATCAGAATTACTTTGCATTTTACAAGCTTGCAGGATTTCTGAAATCGAGCTTGTAAAGTGAATTTATTATTTGTAGCTAACTCTATCCCAGGCTGACACTCTTGTAAATATAATGATAAAAGGTCACAGAGCCAACTTGAACCAAATGACATTAGCTATACCAATCCAAAATATGTAACTTGCATTTTGCCACTGATAAAGATATTACAAGCATCTGCTTTTGAATAGTCATATCACAATGGACATAATTTACAACTTTAACACCAGGCTGATAAATGTTCGAGGAACCTGATGACAAAAATGCCTAAGAATAAGGAAACTTTCTTGGATCTTAGTTTAATTTTTAATTAAATCTCCTTTAATATATCCAAATGCCAGGCATACATGCATTAAGCTG
>JAWLRI010000923.1:1736838-1747121 GCA_034781795.1 Crypturellus tataupa | reverse complement strand
ATAATTTACAACTTTAACACCAGGCTGATAAATGTTCGAGGAACCTGATGACAAAAATGCCTAAGAATAAGGAAACTGAGCTATGTTGTGGCAAGGAGGAGGGACCGTCACGCTAGTATGAAAGTACTCAGTATTTTGAAAACTTGTCAACTCAGTCTGATGAAGTGATGGTAGAGCTTGCCTCATTTTCAAAACAAAACCAAATGAACACACAAGAAAAACACCCAAAACTTTTGCAATTCTTATTTGTGTAATGTTTATCACTAGATTAGGGGATTTTTTAAAATAGTGTAATGTTACAGTTAAGATGCAGTCTCTGCCTTAAAGAACAAAGCATTATGAGCTTTTAGAGCGAGGTTACAAATTGCACTACTTCTTTAAGCTAAAGATTGTGGAAGCAAGTGAAGACATATTCAGCTTTGAAAGAAACTCTAGTCATAATAGTGCAGAAAAGCTTGCAAACATACTAGGGTTTGATCCTAATAGGAGAAATGGTTCACAATGTATTTACTCTTTTTTCCTTCAAAACTTGTTGAGGGAGCACAGATGATAAATCTGAAAATCCATCAAATCACTCTGCAGTTGTCTTAGACCTGGATTAGAGTCCTAAGGGCTGACAATGGGCAAATGAGATGTTGCAATGGCCCTACAGGTGAGAACACCTACAGGGTGATTTCTGCAGGCTTCAGTCTGCAGAAAAAAACTTTAAGGCTAATGCAAATATTGATATTATCACAAACTACAAATACTACAGTAATTTCTGAATCAAATTTTAATTTTGAATTACGTCTTCTTCAATTTGTTTATTGCTGTTATTACATTTACAAATATCACACTATTTCTTGGATCTTAGTTTAATTTTTAATTAAATCTCCTTTAATATATCCAAATGCCAGGCATACATGCATTAAGCTGTGAAACAGTCTCTCAGGGCAAATGATGGAAACCTAAACAACTCAATTTTAAACACAAGGAGAAAAAGAAAGGGAACAAATGTTAGCTCTTTCTGAGGAAATGGTCTTGCATAAGATAGAGAAGGAAAATATTAATTCAATGAGCATCTGAACAAATGAATAGTGCAGAGAAAAAAACCATCCAGGGATGATCAAATTACCGAAAAGGACAACAGCAGCTTTACACTTTTCTTATGGTGATCTGCAGTAGATCTACTCTGCCGTCTGCCTGTGTCAGCAGGATCCAATGAGGAACTGTTCAGTCTCTTAGTCGGCCTACTGCAACTTGCTTTTTTATTAGCTGAGAGAATTATTTGATGTAGGTCCAAGGAGGAATACTTAATGTGAATCTATAATCATTCTGTAATTGCTTGACTTGCCTAATTCAAAAGTAGTCTTTAAAAGTTAAGATGAGAAACTGTGTGGTCAGAAAATTTAAATCACAAAATCAAGTTTTAAAAATTCTTCTTGAGAAATAAGTTTAAAAAAATCATTCCATATATTTGATTTGAAATTCTAAGTATGAAAGACAGGTACAGCAAGAAAGTCTGAGTTACACTGAATCTACGGGCAGAAAATCTACTATTTTCAGTACTTTCTCAGCACTACTGAGCCTGATGAAAATCACATGAGAAGATACTTATTGAGAATGAGTGAAAACAAAAGAAGCACAAGGCCATAGCAAAACAAACTCAATGTCATTATGACGCAGTAAATGAAATAGCTTAAGAACAAACAATTTCTTATTTTCAAAATATTTTAGGTCTGAGAAGTTGTATTGTTTTCTCCTAAAATTTGCTATACAGGCAGTGAATTTCATCCACCATATTCCCCCTTTCCTTTTCTTCTGCCTTTTTCAAATTTGAGATGCATGCATAACTTGAAAATAGCAAAGAAGGAATTGGTGGCAAAGGAAGCAGAAGAGAGCTAAGTGGGAATTCAGAAGACATCACTTAAAACAGAGATAATTTGGCTAAAAAACAGGTAATACATAAAGATAATAAGATGAACCTTATAAAAATAATAAAAATATTTGTCCTAAATCAAATCATGCAGAGCTCTACTTTCAGAAGTAATAAATCTGCAAGGGATGTTGCAGGAAAAAAACTGCTTTACTCAAGTGACCAATGAGCCGTTCAGTCTAATTTCCTGTCACTTCCTCTGGTGGATGCTGCTTTGGAGGGCTATAAAATAGCAACATATGCCAGAGTGCAGCTGGAAACAGGTGCGGAGGCCTCCACCTCTCTAATTTACAGAGCAGAGGATACAAAAGCCTGTGACGGCAGCACCCCTTCCTCTCCCCTCACCCTCCTTAGATGCTAATTGATCTCTGCTCCACAGCAGCAGATCTAGCAGCCCTTGCCGTACTTGGCATGAGCTAGTGCTTAGCGCAATTGCACGTGTCATTCGTGATGACAGCAAACAGTTCTTTGTCTCTTTAATTACAGCATAAGTTTGGATTACCAGCGCATGCTCTGACGCCTGGCTCAGTGTGTTTCATGTCTATCTCTAATATTAAGCTGCAATTAGTGATCTATTCTCTGGGGGTTTAATGGCAGTATATTTTCAGCTGCAGAGTTGCTCTGGTGATGGCATACTTAAATTACTTAGCCACTTGGGAAACTTTAGAGAGAGAGAGTGACATTACTCAGCTATGTGGAACTCAGGGTAGCAGTTTAAATGGTAGGAAAAAACAGCCATATTTGATAGATAGCACTATGGAGACATCACTTAGGATTGCATATAGGATTTTCCCTTCTCTCTAAATTTAATTTTAATAGTGAAATAATGACATGTTAAAACAGCAGTCCAATCTATAGAAGACTAATTTCTTATTTTTTTGGCTTTTCAAGCTGGTTGCCCTCATTTGCACACCTTTTTCTGCCAGGCTAGTAGTGAAACACATGATATACCCTATTCAGGAGAACACTTTAGGAATTATAAGTGTTTTAAATGAACAAGTAACAAAAATAATATTTCTATCTGCAAAGTATTATTTTAATGGGTTTTATAAAATAGACCCATAGAATGTTACGTGAAGATTACATGTTAGCATTTAATTGAATCTTACTAGTCCATATTGTGTTGTTTAAGCAGATAGAAAGCTTTATTTTTCCAAACTTACTCTTCACTAAAGCACTTCTCTGTTTTGCAAAGTGATTCTGCAAAGTACGATTCCAGATTACGGTGCTTCGATCACCAGAGAATTCATATCTTCTCCACAGCTCTAAGGAGCTGCGGGTATCGCAGCCCTTATTCATTGGTCCACTTGCTCAGCTGAACATGCAGGTGAGGAGACTGAGGCCCTAGACTGGGCTGCTAAGGCCAAATTCATGCAGCTTGCTCCCCAAGGATGTCGAGTGGGAACGGAGATGTAGGACATATGTTATACAACACTCTGCCATACTCTGCTCTGGCCTGAGCTTGCGAGTGCCTCGATGGCATTTTGTCAGATTCATAAAAAAAGGGAGTGCTGCCACTGGATAAGAACGCTCCTTCTTTTTCTGGTCAGGAGCCCACAACGTGCTTCCCGCTCCTATAAAAAGCAAACTGTGGAACTGGGTGATAAGAGGCTTTGTTATGAAACCCGGAGCCTCCTGCAATGTTCTCCAAACAATTCTGGTCCAAGCTTGGCTAACTGCCTAAGGAGTTATTTATTTTAAATGTGTTTGGGGGAAGGGATTTGGGAAACAGAGAACTCACCATGGTATCCTCAGACCTAGGAATAAAAGAAGCAGAATACCAAAATGCCAACTGTATCTTTGTAATGCAGAAATAATGTGAGGTATTTCCTCTTCCTTTGCAAGCATTTCTACCTCTGAAGAATAATCAAGGCGGGGTCAGAGCATGAATCTGTCTCAAAAAATCTATTCCTGAAAGAAAGAAAGAATAAAGCACACGTAATCATGTAGGTAAAAAGTGAGTTCTAAAGTGCAAACAGAGAAGAAATGAAAACAGAGAGATTTGGAAAGCAAAAGGATAGTAGGGAATACATAGAATATGCTCAAAATGATACCAAAATGCTCTGTGCAGCCTCAGTTCTTGCATGAGCATGGGAAGGTATAAAATGCAGCAAAAATATTCCACAAGTCCCTGTCACTCCCTCCTTCTGCCTCACACTTCTATGCAGCAGATCAAAGGCAGAATGAGTGGTTGGTCCCTGGGCCTTGGAAAACTAAAAAAAAAAAAATCTGCAGGGGAAAGAAGGACAGACCGTGCCTTCTCAAGCAGCACACCAACGTACCATTGTGGAAAGGAAAACAAAAGGAGACACAGAGCCAAGAAGGGTTGCTCTGTCGCATACAATTCTCTAGCTTGTGTTTTATTATCAAAAATGCACTTCATTTGGTCTATTTGATAGATTTTTTAAATAACATTCACTGCTTGATAGTTAATAGGTCAACGTTTCTGAAATCTTGGCTTGAGTGTATAAGTTTAGCAAAGAATATGCATGTTTAAACACTACTCATTGGCTGCTTAACTATAAGGAGGAACTGCAGCTATACCTAGAGGATTTAAGTATTTTAAGGATAGAATAAAAAAGTAAGGTAACACCCTGTCTCCCCAGAACAGCCTTTACATTTTGGTATTTAAGTCAACTCATAGGCACTGGTTCAGGGGAGTCTTTTGGAGGCAAAATCCTCTTTCTTTCAATTCTCTAGATGAACTTTCCACTATCATGCCAAAATTAAAAACAGATTAATTTTCTATACAGTTTCTTGGCAGAGCACAGTATCACCAGACACTTAGCCTGTAAATAATAGTGATAAACTAAGGTTTGAAAATAAACTATGAATATTTCACTGTGTACTTTAAAATCTTATAACATGAAAGTTCTACTCATGTTATAGTTAATCATGCAAAACAGAGTGTGCCTATTTTACAGCTGTTTGCCACAGAGATGTTTTTATAATGCTTGCTTATTATAAGCAAAGATGGTTGGATATGCAGGGGTGATATTTCTATTAAATGAACTAGTACAGTTGAAGTAGACAGGATGTAAAAAATATTGGTGCTTTTGAAAGTGTGGCTGCTCTTTACCAGGTTAATTAGATGGCCTGATAAAAAGACACCTGCTTGCATGCAAACATTGTTTTACCTATTTAGATCCTCATTCCTTTAGGAGTACTACTGCTAGAATATATGATAAGAAACATTTCTCCCTCTCTTTTTTATCTTCCTTTAATAAGGGGTAAAGATGTTTGGGGGAAGCCAGTCAACTGCCTGCAATAATGAGGTTTTCTGCACTCAGGTCAATAATTTGAGCTCATGCAGGGCACTGACTTGCTTGGCTTCATGCTGCTGTTCTGCTTGGGGGAAACATATGAATTTCCTGTTACTTCTCTCTAGTTAGAGATTCTGTGGGATATTTTTAGCTAAAAATATTAATGAGTACTTATATATTCACCTTGGCTTTATTTCTTTTAATCTGAGCAGGGAAACAGGTGGGCATGCATGCTGGAAGACATCAAAATCAAACAGCACTGAAGACATTCCTAAAAGCTGTTCCCTGTAACTGAGTGATTTGTGATATAAACTAGCACCATTTTTATCTTTTCCTATAAGATATACAATATTAAGTTACAACCTATGCGGACATCATTGTTTAAAAATTATTTTGAATTTTACAGTAGCAGAAATGGGAGATTTCCACAGGCAGGTGAGCCTGTGGAAATAGAGAGCAGCCCCTCTAATGGAGCATTTTGGTTGCATTGTTCTTCAGCTGCTGCTTTAGTTTCTTTTGCTGGAGGTTACTTTCCACCTTCACTGGGAGAAAAAAGAACAGACTGTATATCAGACTTGGAATAGAGGAGGTATATGCTGGCAGCAGGTGAAATAGTAGATGGAGTGGTAATGCCTGAAACTACACAAATCCAGCTGCAGCAGCAAAGATTTATCATTCCTTCATGTCTCCCCTTACCTCTAGAAGTGAACTTGCGTGGGCTGTTTAGTCACGGTGTTTCACAATGTGGTGTACCAGTCGAAGGGTCTGTTTGTGGTATTTTTTCTGCATCTTGCCAGATTCCCACAAAGCCACTATCGGTGCTGGCTGTCCATTCACCATAGCCTGAATCTAGGAATGAGATGGTGTCTGAAAAATCCTGTTGCTTTTGAATAGGTCTGCCTTTTTAACTCCTGAATTCCAATTTCTTTTGCACAAGCAGATCTAGAGAAACTGAAATATGAACACAAATACTAAAGAAAGATACTAATATGAATTTGACTATAGAAATGACCAAGAGAATTCAAAATAGGGCTTTAAAGTATGAATAAATATATTTAGATCTCTGAAAAAAGCTGGAGAGTTTGCTTCTCACAGCCCCTTCTGTGGAAGCTGTGAATTAAGTCCCTTAAGGCCTCAATGAGCAATGAGGAAAAAAATGACAGTTTTAGAAAAATAAAAAACAGACTGATGGATTACTTAAAAATGACACTTTTTTTCTCCATTTGACCTTACTAAAGAATGTGACATATCTCATTAGTATCTCTGAATTCTTTATAATGCACTAAGTCACTGGAAAATGGATATTGCAAATAGGTTTTAGTAGTCACATATTGGCAACCTAATACTCACAGTGATTGTTAAATAACCCTTGTTCCATCTGGCTAGATCCAGTGTCTAAGCGAGCACATTAGTGACTATGCTGAAGTCTCTTCTAGTAATATTTTTTTTAACTCTTTTTTTTTTTTTCTGCTGTGCTATAGCTTCCAAGTATGTACAATCATATGCAATACTGAATGATAAAGCTATCCAACAACTCACCATTTAACCATTTTTTATTTTATGAGAATGCTAAGGGTTTCTAGATGTGCAGATTGCTTTCATTTGAGAGGGGCAAGCTCATCGTTTCCCTTCAAGATAGCAGCCTGCAAAAGGCTTACGACAGGGCTTTGACTGTTCAAGTTAGACTGTTTTAATTACACTTCATCCCCACCCCCAGTTCCCACAAAGCAGTACTTATGTGACAAAGAGCCATGCAAAGCTGTCTGCACAGGAGTGAATTTCACCTTTGGGGATTAATTATAAAGAGGTTTTGGTGATGAACAGTTTTGCAATGTTTCAATAAGATAGTTAAATCTCCCCAATGTGCATGTAAAAAAATTAATTCAAAATGTCAAATTTTGATGGGGTTGTAGTATCAAACCATAAGCCTCTGAAAGTATTTTATTTTCTCTTTACCCCCAAATTAAAATATGAGAGACGAAACATACTATAATGACCACCAGTAATAATTCTTGTGGCTTCAAACAAAATTACACTAGAGTATGCCCTCAGAACCATTTCTAAGTAACTGAAACTCCGATCCCATACAAGCTAACCAGGACAGGCAGCTCAAATGAACTATATTGAAATTTACCTCCCACCGTTCAAGCTTCTACCATAGCTCAGTCTTGGAGCCCCAATCTGACTCTTGTTCAGATAAATGCAATCGCTCTCTTAAATCATGTACCAATCACATACAATCAAGTACTGAAGCTGGGGAATTATTTTAATAGAGAAGAAGAAAGGCCATATAATAATTTAGAAATTATTCCCCTAATGGTTTGACAAAGCACAATCCTTGGTTTGCCTGGATTCATCTGAGTTTGGAAGACTAAAAAGTCCTAAAATGACGGAGTTATTCAAACGTAGTCTCTGCTGCATGTCTGAGATTTGGGAGGTTTTTACAGAAGCCCAGGAATTCAAAATCTGCTCAGCTAAACTCAGTTTGAGACTCATCTCCCCTTATTCTCTTCCCTTGAATGTGTCCAGCTTGGTTAAATATATTTATTTATTTGTTTTCTGACTCACAGAGAAAGTCTCACAAATGTTGGGAACCCTACAACAAAAAACATGCCAAATAAAAAACAAGAAAAGTTTTTATTCTCTTTATTCAACCATCTTAAAGCAAAACTCATTAAAAGAGGAAAATTTTTGTGCCCCTATGAAACTGATTCATGCAATGTAAGAAACTGCAATATTTCAGTTAGATTCAGTTAGATGGATAGTATTTAAAATTATACTGTGTGTTGATTTGAAGAAACTATTTGTTTTACAGAAGCAATAGTGTTTATCTTGGTGAAAATTCTTTACAAAAGACATGTGATCTAACATCTGTTACAAAACTTCTTTTTCATTCCAGTGGAAGCCGAATTGATCTTCATGCCTGTGCTCTACAGGGAGTCCCCGAATATGCCCTTCACAGGCAACACCACCTTTAAGAAATTTGAACAAAGTATCCACAAAGGTTTGCATGGGAAGTGAGTTCACTGTAATTCATTAAGCATATCTTGGGACCAAAAAAATGTGTATTTTTATAACTTTTCCTTTAGGGAACAATGTTTGTTTGAAACTAAAGGATTTTATCCAAATAAGGTTGCATTTTATTTCGTGTGAGTTTTTACCATGCCCTAATAGGAGCTTTCCAGGTTTTGCTGTCTGTTTTCCAGCAGGTTTTGCTGTCTCTCTTTGAGGAGGGGTGAGGGGCTGTGTTGCTGTTTTGAAGTTCAGTACAAATAATGGAGCTAAGGTGTTCACAGCAGATCTGGGGTAAAGAAAGTGGAAGCAAGGTGACTGCCAAGCTGCTGCAGCTATTTATTGCTGGCTGCTCTCATGAAAAGCTGGAAGAAGCAATAGGCTGTCATTTTGCCTGCACTTCTTAATCTTGTCATTCTCCTGAAAAGCTCCATTAAAAGGTTGTAAGGGCTCCATTCTCCAGCAGCTCTACTTCTGTTTTCACCTCTTTTCTACAGAGCTATGCGGAGGGCGGGATAAGTGGGGAATTACTTCCAGTTCTTTGTTCCAAGTTGAAATCCAGTTGTGTTTGTGATGCAGCGTCACCACAGCCCTATCGGCCCATCAGCACAAGAAAAGTGAGTCTGGATAGGGTCAACATTCTGGGGGGAAATAGGGCCATCCCCTGCTTTCTATGGCCACACTAAATCCTGGTTTACACCACAGTCTGCAAATAAGCACAGATAAACGGTTCCTTGCTGAAACACGAGGCGTATCCTGAGGAAGGAGGTGCGGGGGAGGAGGGGACGGCACTCAAAGATGCACCAAGATCAGAGAGAAAACGGCAAGATCTTGATTTTCTGTCTGGGGAATCCAAGGCTGCTAATTGCTCTCTTGCACGGCACAGGTAGCAGTTGTCACGTTAGCATGGTACTGATCAGCATCTCGTGCAGGAGGCTGGAGGTAGCATTGAGGGTGACTGCACAGCACGGTGGAATCATCTGCCGAAACAGCTGTCAGGTGTTCAGGGTAATCCCGGCTGACACTTGCACGTTAACTTTCTCACAGCTCCCTTAATGTGACTTTATTTCTGAAGTAATGACAGCAAGTTTTCTCATGCACGTGTGCAGGTGCAGGATTTCTAGACCATGAAACCTCTAGGTTTCCCATCAGTCCTTTCCAAGCAGGGGTGGGAATAGCCCTGTTCCACATGACACCCTTCCTCGCTTCCCCTTCATCTTTGACTCGAGGTCATCTTCACAAAAAGCAGGGTAATGGCATGGCCATGAAAACTGGTCCGGTGAACTGAGCAGTGGTGCAGACGACCTTGAACCCTCGTTGGAGCAGCTGGAGCAGCGGTCGCTCTGGTGCCCATGGTGGAGCGGCTCCGCTCAGCTGTAGCCAATTAAGAGCTGGCTACTGCAGAAGTGAAGTATCCTTTCTTGAAGCCGAGTGGCAATTCTTGAATAACCGAGGGAGGAAAAGTCGCTTTATTTATTTATTTTAAGGTGCACCTTTGTAGCGCTGGTGCCCATGCAGACATCTCCACGGGTGAGCATCCCCACAACCACGGTACAGTGCTGGTGGAAGGAGAGACACGGGAGCACCGTGAGGGTCGAACGTAACGAGGGGAGGCTCGGGCGGGCAGGAGGAGACGAGGTGAGGCCCGGGCGGCCCAGGGCCTCGCGCGGGGCGGCTGAGGCAGAAGGAGCGGACTACACACCCCGAGAGGAGCGGACTACAACTCCCAGCATGCCCCGCTGCGGCCGGCCCCGAGCGCAGAGTGGTGGGCGCCGCGCTGCCCGACGGGACTTGTAGGCTCGGCAATCGGGGGAGGGCGGTGCTTTCCGCCCACTTGCGGTGCGGCTCGGGGCGAAGTTTTTAACGCGGGAGGCGGCGCAGCGCGGGGAGGGAGAGCGCGCGGGCCGCCGCCGCGGGGGACACGTGTCCGGAGCCCCGCGAGGCGGCGCGCGCTCCCCGCCCCGGATGCTGCAGGGGGAAGGGGGGCGACTCGTGAACGCGCGCGGCGCGGCGCGGCGGGGCGGGGCGGGGGAGAGGAGGAGCGGGAGGAGGGAGCGATGGCGGGCGGGCGCGCGGCGGGGGTGGGAGGCGCG
>JAWLRI010000923.1:1725755-1736146 GCA_034781795.1 Crypturellus tataupa | reverse complement strand
GCCCCCGCGCCACCCGCCGGACCTGCGTCCCCGGCGCGGGCTGGCGGCTCCTGCGCCTCACTCCCGTCTTGCCGGTTATTTCGGGATCTTTGCAGGAAGCGATTAGGTTGCTATGGAGAGCGGTGTCTCCAAGGGACCCGCCGCCCGGGCGCTCCTGTGAGCCGCTAAACGCCGCCCCGCGGCGGCTCTGCCCGCGCTTTTCCGCCCCTTCCTCCGGCGCCCCGGCCGCTGGCGGCGCGGGACGGGTGCGCCCGCGTCGTGGCCAGGCCGGAGAAATCCGTTGTCGCTTTGGTCTTTTTCTATTTTTGAGAACTTTTCAGTACGTAGAAGTGCTTGATTTTTGTCGTTTCTGATTTGCCTTCTTAGGGAAACCGAGTGTGTTTTTTTTTTTTTTTTTTTTTTTTTTTTAACTATTTTTTTTTAAAGGAAAAGCTGCCTCCTCAAACAGTAGCCTAGTCTCTGTGCTGATCATCCCTGATGGCTGTGCTGTGAAAACATATCCAGGTGTAACTGAGAGGATAAGCAGCAGTTCACTCGGTGTTCCCATGTGGATTTGAGAAAGATTAAAGTAAGAATTGAGTATCTAACAACTAGGCACACTTATAATTACAGGGGTTTAACTTTGACCACACTCATGGTCTTTTTGAGTATCTTCAGTAACCTGGTAGCTGCTTTACGCCCATATGTACTTTGTGTTCTTGCTGTGTTGCTCCAGTGATGTTTTAAGGCACCTGTTACCACACCTGTATATATTATACATTTATATGCTTACACTGTCTTTTTAAAGTTCTGATACTAGTTAGGAAGTGCTAGTTAGGAAGAAAGTGTTCCCCTGTGTATTCGGACAGAATGCCTTTGTGGAAAGAATGCAATTTTTACTAGAATCCATGGGGAGAGCTAGTTTATTGACATAGAAACTGTGATAACCTGTTAAATCTGATAGAGTAGTGTCTCTCGCAAATAATAATTCCTCCTCTTATAGTTCTGGTTTCCTTGTACTTCCAGACATCTCACCGGTGGGTTTAAGCAACAATCCTGACTGTCTAGTTGACAGCAGGGGACTGACTTATGTTTTAGGTTGGTTCCGCTCTGTTGTTGCTTTATACTCCACTCCATAGTGTATATTCCTATCTTGGAATAAAAGCTATATCGGATATGATTTATTTGTATCTGTGTTATGCAAAATGCAATTAATATAAAGGAGCCCTGTGTATATGAGGGGGAAGAATATTGGTTATGGTTAAATAGTAGTTGAGATCTATCTCAATTGAGAACTGGTATTTAGTGTGCCTTTTGAGCAGCCCTTATCTGAGAGAAAGTGTAAACAAAGTGGCAAGAAAGTGAGTAGTCAAGAGAATGGAAATAGTGTGCTTACAGATTTGTTTTTTCTCTGCTACTTTGAAGCTGTAGTAAAAACTTTTGTAACATAACGTCATCTGTTAGTTGAAATAACTTCCAAAGTGAAAACTTAACTACTTTCAGTCAGCAAAGTATTCTTAGGAGATTTGAAAGTCCAAGTTAGTCTTAACTGGAGAGTCTTTAAAAAAAAAAAAAAAAAAAAAAAAAATTGATCAGTTGATGGGTGGAGCAACAGTAGTAGGGAGAGAGTGGTGAGTATGGGGGATTTAGTGTAACTTTTTGATTCTCTATCCTTCTCTGGTGTCATGCTTCTGGAGGAAAGTGAGGAAATGAAATGTTAAAGTAGTAATTCCAAAGTTTAGTAGTCTTTAAAAGTTAATTTAAAAAAAAGTTCATCATTTCATTCATCATTGGCCAGTTTTCCATGTCTGGAAAACTTTTTAAAATGTTTTTCTAATAACAGAATTCATTTCTCTTTTTTATTTTTTTTATCTGTAACTTGTCAAGCATTGTGTTAAAAGAATGATCCAAAGAAAAGTCAGGATATATTGTGTCTGTAGACCCTTTGACTAGAAGAGTTGTGTTTTGATGTCTTATCATATTGATACTAAACTTGATACTTGCATGACTTCCTCATCCAGCTAATTCATAGAAATGGCAAACCAAGCCAGAGATAATCCCTCTAAGACAGATAGCTCCATGTTAGACTCGTAGGCAGCAGATTATTCATGTCCACAACACTGAGATGGAAATGTCTTCTGTGTATGTATTCATATGCATAGTTACATGTGTTTGAGGACCAGTGAAGGTGAGGGACCTCTATTCTAGGGGGCTGACTTCTGCTGATGTGTTGAGGGGAGTGTGTGTGTATGGGGTTTTTTTAAGTTGTGTGGGGTTTTTTTGTTTGTGTAGTGTTTTGTTTTATTTTTTTTTGTTGAAACCTATTTGCAGACTCTCATCTTCATGGATTTAAGAATTAAGTGTTTTGTTTGTTTTTTTTTTTTTTTAATCAACCTCTTTTGTTAATTAGTAATCTGCAAGATGAGTCAAGAGTCACATGGTCACATTTTAAATGAGTTTGAGAGAGAAGTAATGATAAAATTTCATTGAAATTGCTGGAAACACTTGATTGTTACTTTGTACCTAAACATTTGAAGGTTCATGCTGTATTTAGGATTTTTGTAAATATATTTCATTCGATACAAAATATCTGTTAAGACTCTAATCTCTGTGTGTATTATGTTGAGTGCTAACATTCCTAAAATGCCTAGGGTCCAGTTTATGGATGTGCTTTAATCCTGAGAACCCAACTTTCACATGATGCTGAGCAGAATTTAAAAACTAGATGCTCTTTGAAGTCATCTGAAGGGCTTGCTTCTATAGATGTTCTTGCAGTGTTCATGATATGTGGCAGCAAGCATCATTTACAGCAGTGCTTGCTGGTAAGTTTTGTTCTAAGTAATATCTTTTTTGCACTAACAGCAACAAAGTATCCTAATTCTAGGCTCTGTTTATTAGCTCTCTCTGAAAGCTCAGGGTAGCTTTCCAGCAATGAAATTGTGCAATATATTAAATTTCAAGATATTTTAGAGATGAATATCAGAATAACTGATATTTTCACCACTATTTGTGGTGCCTTTTGATTAAAAGTTTACAATATAATTTGTTAAATGTGTTCCTTTGCATTTAGAAGCTTTTCTTCAACCATAATACTAGCATTTTGTGCTCTGACTATATTCTACCAACATCACCAATTTGTCTCAACTTTACCTGTAAAATGAAATAAATTGAGTTCCTGTATTTTTCATGAAATGGATACAAGGGAGAAGTAGCAAATGTGGGGCATAAGGGAAGTCTTCACTGTGTCTTATGAGTAAAGATCAGGGCAGCAGTTAAGGCTTTTCAAGGGAAGGTGCGGATAAATCCAGTTACCTAAGTTGAAGCCTTTTTTTTTTTTGTTAGGGCTCTGCATTTGGTTGAAGTATTTTCAGAAATGAAAGTTTAAATAACACCTTGGCCACTTTTAAAAAAGTAAGTGTATCAGTATTTATTGGTCAATGATTGAGATTTCTTTTGTGGAGTGCCTTGTTTAGGTGTTTCTTTCAATTCAAGAAAGCTTCCATTCAGCAAGAACTGGCCTTTGTATTGCTTTATGGTGAAAACTCAAATTTGATGAAAATTAAAATCTGTTTTTTATTCACACTTGTGGATCCGTGCCATCTCCTTTACTCTCAATGTATTTTTTTTAATGACCATTTTCCTTAAAATTAGACTAAACAGGCGTGTCCAGTTCTTTGTTTTGGTGAATCTAGTCTTTGGCCTTCTGTGTAAGGGGAGTCTGTTTTGACTCTGTTTTTTGTAGAAGATAGCTCTAAGACTGTGAGCTGTCTTTGAAAATACTTTATCTTCTGCTTCAGCTTACTGTTCTTGAACAAGTTAGGCCTCAAGTTCACTTGCCAGGGAAAACACTTTACACCAAACAAAAGATTTATATCTATTGCATTTGATATCACCTCCACACTTGCAGTGCTCCTGAGCTAATTGCTTCATATCGTTATTTGCACTCACTGTGGCTGCACTGCAGTAGGTTACAGTAGGGTTTTTTTTTTTTATTTTTTTTTTTCAATTTGGTTGCAATTGCAGCAAACATCCTGTAGTGTTAGTGACAGATAATTATTTCACTTTAAGTCTATTATAGTCTTGTCTGTCTTCCAGTGATTGCTTTGATGGCTCAGTACTTTATTACCTTTCAAGATAGTAACTATAGCTAGTAACTATATGTAAGAACAATCTGAAAATTGTTTATTTTGAATTCTTTGTTTCCTTGGCACTTCAGCTTCTCGGAGCAGCAAACAAGATTACTATGAGCATAGTATGGTCATCCAAGAGGGTGGGTAGTAATATTGGTCTAAGTTATTCCTGTGCTGCTGATATGCTTTGATTTGCAATATGAAGCTCTTGGTGAGAGTCCAGTGTGAAACATATCTTGGAAGTAACCTGAGTGTTACCACAAGTATATCACTGTTGGGAACAGGAATGGGAATTAAATCTGGATTCACAGGTTCACAAGCCCTCTTGATGCTGAGGGAAGATGGCAGTGTGTGTGTGGAGGGTAATTTAAGATGGTATTCAAGGTAGCATTATTGTTTGGTATGTGTAACAAAATCACAGTTTGAGGAACATATTTTATCACATCATCAAGTCTAATACAACTGTTATAATTTCCCTGTTCTCTATTTCTCCATAAATTTGGCAGTCTGTCTTATGTTCATGTGCATTATCTGCACTCATCGGACTCTGGGCTTCTTTAACTCAGTAACTGGTCAGTTGGCTCTTTTTGAGAACCTAATGTCTTGCAAAATAATCTGATGGATCCAAGTGCAAGGAAAGGAATGAGATGCATGGCAGGAGCATGATGAATGATAGCAGGAATATAAACCTTTAAACTGTTTCAGCTGCCTATGGCACTCTTGGCTCACACAAGTGAAATGCTATCTGAAATGTACAATTCCTGTTTCCCCCAAGTTGGCTTGGTAAACAAAATAGGAAAAAATGGTTGGGCTGGTGTGTGTGTGTGTGTGTGTATATATATGTGTTTGGTGTGCTGGAAATGCTGTAGCTGAGCACTTTAACTCTCTTAAGGTCAAAAGAGAAAATTCATAAGACTTGTTTGTTTTGATATTATCTTCGCTTCAACTGTGTAGTGTTAAAACGACGTCTCTGTAATGTTGTTTTTGTCTCGCCACCTCCTCTCAGTAGCAATGACCTACTGCTCTCAAAATGTTTTTAAAAGGTTATCTTATGTTTTTATCTGTATTTGAATCTTGAAAAGCTTTTTTTCTTTACTGAGAAAATCACATAGGAAAAAATAGAGACTTGTTTTAAAAAAGAAAACCAAGTTCTGTTCATGCAGCAATTCTAAATTCACTGATCTCTTGAGAACTCTATATTAACCATTGAAATGGGTAGCTTTACATAACAGAATTCTGTTCAGTTTTTCTTTCTGAACTTGCTGTATATCTGTGATCCCTGTAGAGCAGTGTGAACATTTATTCATTCATTAAGCTTCTCAAAACAAAGTGGATTGTAAAACTAATTAGTTGAAAACTAACCTGGAAGCAGGAGGGGAACATAGCAGGAACAAGAACAGGAAATTTGGATCATTTTCCTATTCAGGTTTACTATCCACTAGCTTTTTCTCCTGACGAGTGAGGTATAAGCAGCTTCACTAACCAAGGCTGCTGCTTTTAGCAGCTCTCTCTCTTTTAGAAGTAGTTCTTTATAAGTTAAAAGTCATCTTAAAACTAGTTAGCTGAACAAGATCTTGGTCAACAAGATTATATGTTACTGTAATCTTGTCAGCAGTAAATGTTTTGACTTGTTCTTCTCTTGCAGGGAAACTTGCAATTATCTAATAGGGGACTGTTTTTCTGTGTTTGTTTGTTTGTTGTTTTTTTTTTTTTTTTTTCGCGAGAGGACTACTGTGGTGTTTCTGTGGTGGATTTGTTGTGTATGGGTTCTTTTTTTTTATTTATTTATTGTGGCCTGGATTTTCTGTTAGCTGAACCTCCTGAACTGACTTACTATGGTAGTAAGTGGTAATAGTTGTAAAAGGGAAATAAGTATGTCATGCTGATTGATTTATTTTATTTTGATCAGTTCATGCCATTGATGGTGTATGTGTTTTGTCCCCTGCGCTGTGCCCCCCCACCCTCAAGGCTGGTACTACCTACAGCTAGAATATGAGAAATTAGTACCTCCTCCCCTTCCTTCCCCCCACTTTTTTATTTTTCATATTATGAGTGTTCTGAGTAGTTACGATCGATCTCTTCTTGAAGTATGACTGAAATATGAGGGCTTTACACAAGGTTGTTCTAACCTTCAGAGCTTGGTGTATTTATGTAAAGCATAGCATTAGTCAGTTTTAAATTCACTAACTTAAAATTCTTTATGCCAATCAGGACCACTGTCTTTTCTGTTAGTTTTGAACCTTGTTCTCTTCTTTGTATTCATCGGAAACTTTGGTAAGGTAGGTTGAAACATTGATAGAGAAGGAGAACAATATTTGGAGTTATCTCTGGTATCAAACTCCTGAAAGAGAAGGGAGTTGTAGGTTTTTCTACTATATATATTTTGGAAGGGACTAAAAGAATACTAGCTAATTCTTTGTTTGTTTTTTCTTCAGGGAATAAAGCCCTTTTTGTCATTATTTATCTGCTACTTTATCTTTCAATCTGCTAAAGGTGGTGGAAAAGCCAGGAAGAAGGTAGAAGAGGCTAGAGAAGACTTCACAGTAATCGTTCATCTGACTAAGACCATAGGGGGCATAGATGTGCTGCAAAGAGAAGGTGGTGCAGAGTAACTGATTTTTCATGCATTTTTGCAGATTCAGATGTAGAGGTGTAATGTCCCTTTATGGGAAGGTTATTAGGTGAACTTTGTGGATCGAAGACCTATGTTTCAAGTTGTCTCTTTTGTTGCCATTTCAATTTTTGTCACAGATTACCTGTGTAGTATCTCAGGAAGCTGCATTAGTCTCAAGTGTTTTATTCTGTTGGTTTTTTTTCAGCTACTGCTTTTATAATTGTATTGGGTTCTCAACATACATCCAGACCTGCATCATCATAAGACCACATGACTTTTGTTCCAGGAAGAGCTGTGCAAATGATTCTAGATGTGGAAAAACATATATGTAGTTTTTTAAGGTGTTAGGGAGAAACCCAAAATTTCCAGGTCCTTTAAATCATTTTAATTAAAGGTTAGTTAAAATCCTTTATATGAATAATAGTTTTCACCACCATAATCCTACCACTTTATAAACTGGATGCATTTCTAGTTTGTGAGTTACAAATAGGTCAGAAGGCAGGAATTAGACTACGGTTGAATATGCTGTCACATTATTTTAACTCCTATTAAAAAACTTTGCAGATGATACTTAAGTTTTAAAACTTAAATTTTAAAAATTCACTGAGCAATTTCATAACTTTTTTGACCTGTAATATTCTAAATGCTTTATGGCTAATGACTAACTAATATTGCTGCCATATATAATGTTGACTATGGAAAGCTACTTTAAAGCACTCCAATTTGTGATTTTAGCTGTCAGGTTTGCTGACAAAAACAGAGAACTGTCATTTTTGTAGGACTTTCTAGAGTGCTTTGTATCAGGAGTTGACCACCACAGCAGCTTTTTATCATTGTGAAGTGCTTCCTCAAAAGTGTTCATCTGTAAATACGTGGATTTCTTAGTTAACTAACTGACACTTTCTGTAGTGTTATCAGGGCAGTAAGCTGAGCGAGAAACCCCAGGCCACACTTTCTGCAGTGATATTGGGGAAGAAACCCTAACCTTGGTGTGCCTTGAAGAAACTTGCTGATATCAAGGAGTTCTAGCCATATCCTAGGCAGGAACAGTGGGCTATTTGCTTTCTGTTCACCTTGTCTGCCTCGGTCAACCAACATGGCAGATTATTTCTGTCATAAACTTGGAAGAGCCAGAGCAGCATCTTCTGTTAATTGCTGCAGCTCCCTGCAGAGGCTGGAAGGTTTAGTTGGAGAGCTGTAAACTAGTCCTTCCCTTCTGTGTGGCACTGCTTTTCTCCCCATTAAAAGGGAAATCCCTTTAACAAGCATCTGAGCTGATTGTCTGGGATGCTGACAATTATAACCTGGAAATGAGAACCTTCTTAGTAGTACATCTATATGGTACACTCTGTTTTCTCTTCTTCCTTCTCATTCTTGCAGTCTGGGAGTAAAAACTGCATTACCCTTTGCATGGGCTGTAACTTTGACATACAAGACAGATCAAGAAGTTTGTTACTCAGCAAGTGCCTTCTTATGGCATTGGAAGAAACCTGAAGTGAAGATTTATCTCATTCCTGCAAGAGTTTTCCTCTTACTGAAAATAAAAATCATATTTACCTCTTCCTTTAAGAAGTTCTTGCTATTGTCTTTTCAAACTGTTTCATGGTGGGAGGGCCGAACAGAATCCTACTTGCAGATATGCTCAAGGTAGTGATGTTTCCTGTTTTGTCTCATTTGAGGCTTGTTGTAAGTAGTAGGATATGGCTGTCTTGAATCAGAAGCACACTCAATTATAAATGCAATAATGACATTTGAAGATTCTGCATTTCCTAATTTTCTTACAATTCATAGTCTTCCAGACCTTTTTGGGTGGGATGAACAGCTTAAACTGAGGGTAGGATTTGCAATAAAGCAGTCATTATAAGGAACGAAATAGGTGCTTGCCTTTTATACTATTCAGAAAAGGAGTTATTTGCTTGTCCATGTTTAGAAGACCTCTAAATTTAGGGGTCAGTTTAAGCCCTAAACTCAGGGCTCGGATCAATGTCTCTTTGGCTAGAAATATTTATTTTACAAAGTAAAAGAAGAGATGGTGCTGGGAGCAGTAGTGTTGGAATTGTTTCTAAATCAGGATGGCCTGTTATACTTAAACCTATCAGTCTTCTGCAGGAGCCACTGGCAGGACTCTAAGTACTCTAAACATGTGAAGACACAGAACTAGGTGCTTGAAATATATCTGATTTTCCTTTGTGCCCTTCTTTCCTCCCTCCCTCCCCCAGCTTAGGTTTGAAACTTACTAGTATTTTGAGTTTTATATAATGTAATCAGAAATAAATTAGAGTTAAAATCATTATTAGTTAATAATTAGACTACAGATTCTTTCAGTAAAATCTCAAAAGTGGTGTATGGCTTCATTTTGGAACTGCATGAATTCTGTTCTACCCCAGATGGAAACCTGAGCCTCATACTTCAAATCTGGCCATTTTGTGTCTTGTGCCAATTAATGGTTGGAAAAAAGCTGGTCAGAAGTTTGTACAGATGTGTATTAAAGTGACTTTTCAAAGTGTGTTCAATGTTAAAAGCAAAAATAAGAGATAAGCAGAGGAGAACAGGAAAAAATGAATTGGATACCTTTGATCAAAATGCCTTATGTAAAGCAAAAATTTGCTTTAAAGCATTTATTTCCAGTTTCTCTCTTTTAATCTCCAGTGGGAAATAGAAAAGTCCAGTCCTTTTTAACCCATGAATACATGTTCCTCTTAACCTTATTACACAAGTTCAACAAAAATAGCTGCCACTGTAAGATGGACTATCACTCTGCAACTTGCATGGTATGTAATTGAGATGCAGTACCTGCTTACTGTACAGAATGTAGTCTTTTCTTGTATGGATTATGTGTGTTTAAAAACAGTTGTGAAATCAATTTACCTGTATTTAGAATTCTTTCAGTCAAACTGAAATAAATATATATATATTTATATATTTATATATATATTTATATATATATATTTATATATAAATATATAAATTCTGAATTCTAGTAAAGAAATTTTACAGGAAAGGAAAAATGGTTATATTTACTTTAAGGAAAGCTATTGCACGAGTATGAACGATTTATTCTTGCTGACCTAGTTGACAGTGCCAGCTTAGATTTGTGCCTCACTGAACCAAATGCTGCTAGCACATCTGACTTGTTTTATGAATGACTGACTTAAAATACTTTAGGTTAAAAGTGGATATAGATGGTTTAAGTATCATAAAAGACTGAAAAATAAATCTTTCAAACTAGACAGTTTGAAAGGCTCACTGTATTTACCTTCTGATGAAGTTGTGGTATGGCCAAGCTTATGTCAAATATTTTTTGATAAACTGTTTTAAGAGTTTGCATATATTAATAATCTATTGAAAATAAAGTTCAGCATTAATAAAGGATAGCAAAATAAAGCCAAAAGGCTGGCCAACCTGGTTAGGAGGGCTTTAAACTAGATGAGAAGCAGGATGGGGAGGGTCACATAGACCCAACAAACAGTACCACACAGCCAAGGTCAGATGGGGTCCAGCTGGAGTACGGTAGTAGGGAAGTTAGGACAGGAAATGATTATAGAGGTCACTCTTTCACTTTTCCTGGGGTACCTGCAGCCTCAGTTACTTCCCTGAAATGCCTGTACACCAATGCACGAAGCATGGGGAACAAGCAAGACGAACTAGAAATCTATGTGCGGTCCCAG